>JARACY010005823.1:0-20138 GCA_029255725.1 Scrobipalpa atriplicella
CTAATTCAGGTTCATAATAAAAGAATACCTATTGATAAAAATTATTTTAAAAACCTACGGCTACTCTACTTGTGCGCTTTCAAATTCAGAACCTAAGTCATGAAAAATCAGTCACTTTTGGATTTTAATATACATACACAAAATCACGCCTTTATCCCTAATGGGGTAGGCAGAGCAAAAACGACCTAAACAGGTTGTTCCGCCACGTCTGACAAGTTTCGAGGGCTAATACAGATGATGATTATGTATATTGCTATAGTGACGGGTTGTCAGCCCATCGCCTAAATTGCAATACACAGAAACCCTCGATTCCCTTACCTGTTTTTTACAGCATGCACGGGAGGAGATGCAGCTGGCACATTCTATGTTTTTCTATCACTCCCAGTCCGGCATGGAAGAAGATTTTAATATCTGTGTAAATAAATATTTGCGTCCTATTTTCTTGGACCGCAGAAAGACAGGGGAAGCAATTCGGCAGTGAAGAAAATCACAAAATCAAAAATGAACACCAGTCATTTTCTATCCTAAGAGAACAGAAAGGGACGACAATAAATTTCAGTTAAGATTTAGAAAATTCGAGCTATCACCGATGCCCAGGAAGAGAAACTGCTGGTACATTCTAAGTTCCTTAATTGCTCCCAATCTAACAGGAAAACTTAAACTTTATTAGATCCAGCCAACCCGTATAAAATAAGTTATAATCATATGACAACAAAATTAACCCTTTACGGCATACGAGTCCAAATATGACCACAATTTTTTTATCAGTTATTTTCACTCAGTAAAGGTAACTAAACAAAAATAAACTATCAAAAATGGGTGGTCATATTTGGACTCGTATGCGTTAATGGTTTAAACATAATTGGCTCTCTCTAAAATAAACAAAACTATACAAACGAACAATCATGTCTTATTAAGGCCTGTATAATTTGTAAGTTCACAGCCAATTTCCTACTTTCCTCACAGCCTACTTCAAAGAAAGCATTGTAATGTGTTCGGTAAAACCAGTCCAAGTTGCAGCTTTCATGTTGTGAAACACTTTAAAGTAATTTATCTTAATATAAAGGTGTATACAGACAGGCGGTTATAACAAGTTGTGTAGAAAGAGCGTTCTAATACTTTGTGATATTTTCTCCAGTTTGGTCAGGACAATGCAAGCCGAATCACCTGATAGCTGTCAACGAAAAACTTTCCGTGCTTCGAAGGGCATTTGGGCGCTGTTTTTGATTGTAGTCGCTACACAAAACCATGACAGATCCTATTAGGGTTGCAATTTAGTAAGTAACTTCCATGCTGTACTGGGAGCGATAGAACAACATAGAATGTGCCAGCTGCTTCTCCTCCCGGGAATGCTAAGGCATTCGAGGGTTTCAGTGTATTGTAATTTGGGCGATGGACTGACAACCTGTCACTACCAGCAATATAGATCTAGTACTATTTTAAATAACCCTGAAAACTTGTCAGACGGAGGTGAACACATATTTCTATGGACGCGGCGGAACGAACTGAGTTTAGATCGTTGTAGCTCTGCCTACCCCATTACGGATAAAGACGTGATTGTATAGTATATTATATTATCTGTGACTGTTTGATAGATACTTACTATAGGCCCCTTCTTACATCAATAAAGGGTCGTGACCTATTGAAATCACCATCTTCCTTTTTATGGCCACCATAGATATGTGTGACCCCTATTGATGCCCGTCTCGAAATATAATCAAATTATGTTCAAATTTGTTTGGCTATAATAATTTTTTTAAACCTTAGATGCTACGGTTGAAACGGTGAAATTAGGTATATTTGGTCGTGTGGATGGTCAAATTGACCTTATGAACCCTGGCTGGTGTAATGTTAATGCAACTCGAATGGTTTGTCTGATCGACCTGGCATTTTAACGTGCCCTCCAAAGCACAGGTTCATCTTAACAGACAATTAGACGATCCCGCTTGCAGTGTACCTACCTACGAACAAAATTAGGGTCAATCCCACAAAGGCATAAATTGATAACATCAACTCCGTTTAGTTCCCCTGTATTGAACTCCCGACTTCTGCATCAAGAGACTTAGGCTCACACTACTAGACCACCAATTGAATGTTGGCTAGTGTGGACACACCTTTACTAAACACTCGATTAAGTTATAAAAAATGAGTGGGAGTCACAACATGGTACAAGATTAGGTACTTAGTTACATCTATAATCAGCTGATTCTAATGTGTTATTTGTTTGTTGTTCTGTTTTGTAGTCACTCATTTTAGGGTACCGCAAAATAGGTTCCCAGTTTGAAAATTTAAATAAAATTTTATTTTTTAGTAAAATTAAACAAAGAAAAGGTTGTTTTATGGTGTTCATCGCCTAGATTACAATACACGATGCTAAAATCAGTCACCTTTTTTCAGTAGGTACTAGGTACCAGGGTTGGCTTGATTGTCCCCAACCCAAAAAAACCCACTGAGTTAAATTGAGTAAAGCCCAGCTGAAAAAACCCGTGGGTTTTTGACAAAAGTGCTTTTTTTCAATAAATTGACATAAGAAATCTTATTTTAGCTGTAAAAAGTCTTAAATGATATAATATTACCTACTTACTACTTTATATATTCTTGTGTTTTTTGGGGTTTAGTTTATCATATTTATTAAGTAGGTAGTAGCCAACCAATATATAAATAAATAAATATATAAACCAATATATAAATAAACCCCCTTCATTTTCAACTAGTGTTGCCATATTATTCAGTTACAAAAATATTTGGTAGAAAAAATGCAATAAAATTAAAATGCATTTAAATCTAAATTCAAACAAAAAACTTTATTGTCCCGAAATAACCCGAAAAAACCCGAAATTACCCAAAAAACCCGAAAATACCCAGTGGGTAGATATTTTTTGAAAAAACCTGGGTTTTTGCCAACCCTGCTAGGTACCTATGCAGAAGTTACAGCTTAATCATTGTCAAATAAAAAAAAAAGTTTGTTTTATTCCATTTCAACATCTACCCACCCTTAATGAAAAACTAGAAAGAAGAAACTGTGACCAACTAATAAATAATTTCTCTGCGGAACCCAAACATCAAAATAAATATACCTAAATATTAATGCACAAACACGGTGCATCTATTATTATGTAAATAGTACCTATACTTATTATTTAGGGTTAAGCACCATTAGATATAATCATCATTTTTGTCTGCCTGTCCGTAAAGATTGATGGGTTGTCAGATTACGATCTCAAATCTCCTGTTTTTAATAAATAGAGTGTGAAATCAAATCACATTAAAATAAGCCCATGGCAGTTAGACTGGGACATAAACTAAGATGATGGGCTGACTGACAACTGGTCACTATAACGTTACGTATTTATTTCTTAAATTATCTCAATATTTTGTCAGAAGTGGCGAAAAGTAGGTCTCTTATGGATTTAGGATGCTACCGTTGTATGTAAAAATGTAATTTGTAAGTTAGGTTAGGTATACGTACGTATCATTCTCATTGGTTCCGTGCATCGGAGGGCACATTAAGCCGTCGTTCCCGGTAGCTGTATTTGATAACGGTCGTTACGCAAACCGTGTCAGAGGCTCTTACCTGCTTCGTCGATATAGCACGGCAGCAGTACGGTGTCATTCTCATAGCTCTTAACCGTCACTGGCACACTCTTGAGCATTCTGTCACTTGTCACTAAATGCACTAATGCTAATGTCACTATCACTACATCTAGAGTCCACATTTTTAGTGTCTTTGAATCCTGAAATAAATATGACGTAGGTATTTAATAGCACTTTTTAATTAAAATAAATAGGTAAAATCATTATACTTAAAAAAGACTATATTGAAATAAGATTGATTGTATGAATGAAATAAGAGTTGGAGAAACGCATAATGATAATATTTCGCATATTGCAAAATATCGCTACGAAACTAAACAACTTTTGTGAAATAATAATAAAAGTTCACGACAAATTGAGAACCGCCTCCTTTTTTTTTGGAAGTCGGTTAAAAATGTGATGCATAATATACTAAACAAACACCTGTTTCGAAAATCGCTGGTTTATGTCCTATTATGGTCCAAATGACCACCTTTCTTTTCAATCTTTTTATTTTTCTGATCACGGCACGATCAAATTGTCCCGGCGGGATATTCGCTCCGGTGCCCTTTCTTTGTATAACAAAGAAAGTTAATTACTTTCTATCCTATGTTTTTATCAAGTTGAAAACAAATTACGGAATCTAAAACTCGGATATATTTTTATGTAAAATGGACTGAAACTACTTGTTTAATGATGATAAAATAAATTATTGAATAATGCGAGTATCTATTTATATAATATTTGAAGATTTTTGTTTAATTTACTTTATGTGAAATTAATTTTAAACATTTGCTAAATATAAAACTACTAACCATGTAACCATAAATTATTATTAATAATTTAAAAAAACTGATCAACCATATTTTAAATAGGAATAACTAAAAATTAATAAAAAGTAAACCGCGAGCGCGAAGTTTGACAGCGGTTTGAATATAGAACGCGCGTGTTGACGGGAACGCGGTTGCGGACTGTCACTGGCTGGATGACCGACCCAGCGCGAGCGCAGTTGATCTTGATACCCGGTGATTAGCCGAGACAAGTTGTGGACACACTGGGAGACTAATTTAGGTTGTAAACTTCCTATTTGTGAGAATCATCCGTGCTATGGAGGGCACAATAAACCGTCTGTCTCCATCGCTGTCTTTGATAAAAGTTAGCAAACAATCCTTGTCCGTCACCAGGCTTCATCGATCTGTTTCCCTACTCAATAAATAAATCAACTTGACAGAGAAAGAAAAGTGATATTATTAATTTGTTTTTGGAATTTATATCTGTACTTATATCATCCTTATCTGTCTCCCTAGCTAGGGGATTAGATTATAAAATCGAACCCGGATTGAGAGCGTGTGTTGCATTAATGTTTATTTCATATGGATATGTCTCGGATACGGATTGTATACGTATTACTGCGACGCGACACAAAACTATTGACTAAAATAGAGGCGCCACTTTATTTACCCAGGCAGCTTTAATATACAACACATTGATGATTTTGTATGAAAAATTAGGTGTTGTCAATTGAAATAATTTTAGTTCCGTTACGGTTCCGTTTCAAAAGCTTTGTGTCGCAGTCGCAGTATACGTACGCGGATAAGTGGATAAATGCACAAACGCCCTCTCACTGTGTCCCAAACCGACGAGGACTGGAGTCCTGTGTCACTTCACTCAACATCATCAATTAATTGGACCACCTTTAAATTAGTCCAAGAAAGAGCTCTTCAACTCTTCTCTGTCACTTTCATTGAACAAGTATTTTCTTGAGTCATTTATTTTATGTGATGTAATGTACCTAACCTAAGTACTTCTACTACAAAATTCTTTCGAATGCTACACTGACCAAAAAAATACAGCAATGAATGGAACTAAGTAAGTATGATTCGAAAAGCTCTAAACACATAATATTTGGAAGCTTTATTAATTTTTCACTTTTTCACCAATATTTCCAGTATATAACTTAAAACTTATTAGTATAAAAAAATACCACAGAATATACTTAAAATAGAAAATACTAAGTACCTACCTAAATATATTTTAAACAGGATGGACTCTACACTAAAATATTACTTTATGTAAATTTTTTACTTAGGTAGGTACTTAATTGACTCAAGTCCCTTGCTCAAACCCGTTAACTTTAAAAGCGTCATTAAACTCATAATCATAAAGTATTATTAAAGGCAATAACAAATGACAAATCTACTTGATTAAGATATTGGAGCACTCTTAATAGTTTTTGATCTCTAACTGAGCCACTTGAAGATCGTTATATTTTTACGACACCGCTTTGACATTAATTTATTCACTTATTAGGGTTCCGTACCCAAAGGGTAAAAAACGGGACCCTATTACTGAGACTATTCGCTGTCTGTCTGTCCGTCCGTCCGTGGGTCACCAGGCTGTATCTCATGAACCGTGATAGCTAGAGAGTTGAAATTTTCGCAGATGATAATTATATTACTTTTGCCGCTATAACAACAAACACTAATAAATTGTATACAGGGTGTTAATTTATACAAATACACTACAAACAACATTCCATAGGTATTATGTTACAGTGCGTAACTAAAGTTGAATTTAAAGTAGGTATATATCACAATCTTATAAGGGATTAGAGGGATAGATATTGGAGATATTTTTAACGAGTCGGTCCGTCAGTAGATATTTATTTGAGCTTAATCGCCATGGGCTACGTTACCTTACCTACATACAAATACAACACCATAAAACCTCGTTAGCGAAGTATCAGGCAGATAACTATGGTAATAATTCAAATATCCATGGTAATATAGTATTCACCTGCTCTTAATTAGTGATAATATATTTACTCCGTCATAAATTAAATTAATTAGCCTACGCCGCCGTCCACTTCACAATTTGGTGAAAGGTAAAAACAGTTTTGTAAATTATTTAATTTCCATGCTGGACTGGGTAAGATAAAAATACGAATACTAACCAGGCTGGCTCTCTTTCCAGATACAAAGTCACGCCTTTCCATTCATATCCCTGGGGATATAATCAAATCACGGCTAGATCTATCTTACTGCGACCTATCGATAGTGGCAGGTTGTCAGTCAGCCCATCGCCTTTTCAATACATTTAACTCTCGATTTCCTTTGCTGACTTTTACAGCAAGGGATTCCAGACATAAGTCCTGTAAATAATAGTACCTAAAAGACAAACGAGGTATTTTGTAATTTTGCAAAATACCTATTCGTATAAATCAGCCAACTTCGGCTTTGTATTTTCGACCCCACTTTCTTAAACGACCTAAAAAGGACCAATACAAGAAGGGCACCAATAGAATAGGTAAGAAAGGGCCCTACAATATACCAAAGCAATAGGTAGGTATAATATATATCCCTGTGTGACAAATAGCTGACCTTTGCCCCCGCTTTAGAGCGAGGTCACGCGCTGAGCATTCTTCGAAGTCTTTCTGGACTCTACAGGGTGTGCCAAAGATTTTGATTCATTAGCAATCAGGACTGGAATCAATTTATAGGGTAGTACATGGACAAAAAATTACCTACTGACCAAACTTTAGGAAGTTTACCCATAAAGCTGAACAATTTTCCCAAGAACATGAACCCAAACGGTGTCCGCGGCTTGCTGGGGAAAGTTGTTCATGTTAGTTTCACGGATAGAATTTCACTTTAGAGCTATTTTTTTTAAACCCAATATAATTGAACACCCTGTACGTAAGTATCATTGTTGTAGGGCTGCATCGTGAATAGGTCTCGTCCATTCAATGGACGGAACTCGATAAGTGAGTGATCAATTCATTGCGTCGTCGACAGCACAAGCTGCATTGTCAGGGAATTATGCCGACCGACATCCTCATTTAAAAAAAGTGTTTGAAAGTAAACTCAGAGAATACTTTAAACACCAACTTTTTGTTTTGTACTATGCAAATAGAACTTTCGAAGTAATCTAAACAAACGTAAAAGTTTTTGAATATTTCGCGCCAGTTCCGACATACATCGCCATCTATTGAAAAAATAAAATAACCTCCGGTTTCGGCAAAAACCCTAGTAACCGATCCAAAAAAAGTCAGAATATATTTTTCAAATGGCAACCCCATTACAAAATGTCCGACGTCGCTCGCGAAGACGACGTCTCGGAACCGCCTTGTTCGAAGAAAATTAAAATTGATAAGGAAAATGGTAACGGTGTGACTGAAACCAGTTTCGAATTGAAAGACTTCGTCCCGGAAAAGATCTTAAACAACAACACCAACAGGAAAACAGTTTGTGTACAAGGAAAATTCAAAAATAAAAGTGGCGTGGGTTTGATCTTGTTAGAGAAAAATGCTTTCAAGGAGGAAGAATTGGACAATTCTGGCTATTTCTCTGTAGACTGTGAACTGCGCACGTTTTTCCAGAACGACATTTACGGTAACTTCGAGTGCTTCCCCAAACCTTCGTTGAATGGTGAGTAAATTACGTTTATGACATGACTTTCCCTCGCTGACTTTCGATTTCCAAGGTTCTCTTTGTTATTTGATGCGTCACCACCAAGTCTCAGGTATTATTTTTGTCTCCTCGTCGTGCAGATCGTATTAGTTGCATTTCGCAAGTCAGTTATATCAAATTCACATTCCATTGATAGGTAGGTACTGTGAGTTCTTCAAGACTTGAGGAAATTCGCATGTATTAGAAAACTTTTATTATTATTACCAAATTGCACACGTATTGAAACATCATACTCTCGTAATTTAACTCAAAGTGTAATTTCATTTTGCTAATGATGTGAATGTACACAAATAGTAATAAATTAAGGTAGATAAGAGCTGATAAAACTGTTTAAAGCTTGAACTAACATTATAAATCGCAAATAACTTGGAAGAAGAGGCTAAAGGTTGTGTTCATTATCTTAGAATCCAACAGCTGTTTCAATTTGGCTTTGTTAGTACTTTGATTTCATATTATTCTATGTAATATTCTTGTATCTTTACCATACCACTGTAATTTAATATAGCAACCTAGTAGTTCCGTCATTTAATATTAATGTCTAATATTCAACTAACTTTCTCTGAATACCTATCTTATTAAAATCTCTATCATCTGTTTTAAATTGACCGTAATGGGGCTCATCACTTTTAAAATGACCTTACAGATAAGTTCTGATTGTTTAAATCAAAACTTCCACATTGTTTTATAAAGCAACCTAAAATCAATTATTGTTTTACATTTTTATACATACATAAAATCACGCCTGTATCCCTAATGGGGTAGGCAGAGCAAAAACTACCTAAACATAGGTTGTTTCGCCACGTTTGTTGTTCTACATTTTTATAGTTACTGGTAATTCTATTGTTCTAGGTGTGAAGACCACAATAATCTTCCCGGCTACAGAGAAGCACATTGCCAAATTTTCCCAACAAGAGGTCCACATCGTACAGGAGACCCCGGCGTTGTACATCAAGTTTACTTTACCACATCTTGAGAAGGAGCAGTTTAATTTGCAGGTAAAAGACAAGACTAAGATGATGGTACCATCAGACTACTGGCTTAGATTCCAGTAAACCAGTGGCAAAAAAGCTTGGCAATAGAGCTTCAACTTTTAAAAATATTTGTTATTCTTTCAGTGCACTAACAAAAGTACCTGAGAGGTTAAACTTGTAATTATCTCATTGTAATATGTAAATATTTCTAAATTTTAATTAAATAAGATATGAGCTCATTTAGATAATAATTTTCTAAACAAATGTATTGTTTATCTATACAACCAATTGTATTTAAGGTTATTTACTTTCTCATACTAAACAAACCTCATTTAAATTCCAGTGGGTGTACAACATTTTGGAGGGCAAGAGTGAGCAGGACAGAATAGTGTACGATAACAAGTGCGAAAAGGAAGGATTTGTGCTTGTTCCGGATCTCAAGTGGGACGGTTTGACTAAAGAGACACTTTATCTACTGGCCATCGTGAGACAGAAAGGTTTGAAGTCACTGCGGGACCTGGATGAAAAACATCTGCCGTTGTTGAAGAGAGTCAGGGACGAAGGAAAGGTACAACAATGTAATTGTAGTGAACAACCATGAAAGTCTTAAAACTTATAAGGTCATGCATAACATTTAAGTCTTTGTTTTGTCAAAAGATATAACCTAATTAATTAAACATTTGTGTCCTTCTCCTTTTTCAGAAAGCCATTCTCGAGAAGTACAACGTACCAGGCAGTCAGCTGCGTATTTACTTGCATTACCAGCCGTCCTTCTATCACCTTCACATCCACTTTACCTACTTGAGACACGAAGCACCCGGTATCTATGCAGAGAAGTCACATCTACTTGATACCGTTATTGATAACATTGAAATGATGAATAATTACTACCAAAAAGCTACTTTGCCTTTTACCATTCGTGAAATGGATAACTTATTCAACGTCTATGAGACCAACGGTTATGTACAAAGAATCAAGAGCAATGTACAGAAGTTAATTGATAAATAGAGAATTGTAGATAAACGTAATAAGGTCCAATTAGGATTTTATTTGGAGAGATACTTAATTTTGTAAGAAAAAATGTTGATTAAGAATATTTTTATGGAGCTCCGCTCTAGGTTGCGTAGCTGCAACGTTTTTATAACCACTGGAATAGATTTCACCAAGAATTGTAACTTGAAAATAAGTATACAATCAAATTGCATTGTTCTAAATTATTACAATGAAGATGATAATAAGAGAAAGAGAAATGACAGTTTGTCTTCCATAGAGAGTCTATCAGACTGCTACTCTGAAGAAGATGATACTGAAGAAGTTACCGCAGTCATTCCTATTGCGGAATTTTGCAAGATTATACCAAATTCCATGTCATGTCTCAAAATAGATAAAAGTACCATATCATTCAGAATCTTGACTGAACCAAAGAGTGGTGGGAATTTTTATAAGGAACTCCTCACAACAAGTGCCTCTGAAACAGAAAGCGCAACAAAACTGAATAATTTGAAAATAAATGTGAAAATAGATGAAGAATTCAAAGTCACTTGCGCAAATTGTTCAAATGTGGTTTCCCAAGATTTTATCAAGTTTTCCAGAATCTTGGAGCTTCCTACTTCAAACATTGATATGTCCGAATGGTTTTGCCATGGACATTGTCATGGCAACTCATCTCAAAATGATATTGTGCTAAAACCAAACAAATCAGACTTCTTGTACCGTCTTACATTTTTTGTAGTAAACAATAGTCTGATGTCTGAAAAGTCCAGAAAGTTCAATGCTAAAAGGGAAGTCTACCATTGTAACCGATGTCTTGCCTGGCTTGGGCTTAAAAACAAGGATACCGTCAAACTATTTAATTCTGAAGTGAAAATCAATGAAGGAAAGAATGAAAAGCATCCATTTTCACTAACGTCTGCATCTGGAGATGTAGTCACAGATGATTTCATTTACACAATAGAATGCATGACCAAGGAATTTAATCTTGGATTTCAGTACACAGTAATGTGCAAAATTGCTCTTGAATGTACAATTTCTGCAAACAAAAAACAATATCTGCTAATCTGGGTGATGGATAAAGAACTCCAAGTTTTGAGGGACGCTGAACAAATTGCAGGTGACAAGATTAAGTTAACTTCCTGTTCAGTTACAAAAATATTGTATAAAGTTGAGCTTTCCTTGAACGAGGAGGTGGAATTGTGGCTTTCTGACTCAGGAGTTGTTTCTACAGAAATATCCAAAAGTATGTTTACAAAGGGGTTAGAGCATTTGAAGAATATGTCTTTAAAAGTGCCAGAGTCATTCCGCAACACAAACGGTTACTATGTCAGTTATTTGAAAGTTTAAGAAATAAAAAGGTTCCAAATGATTTACCAATAAAGTGTTTTATTTCTCAAACAAATTATGAAAAACTGTTTTTCAATTTGGTTATTTCAAATTCAAGGTGTTTATTTGGTTATTTAAAAATTTTTTTGCAATTTTCAATTTCGCGGTTCATTTTAAGTAAAAATTCTATTAAAAAATAATTATCTTTTATTTATCATCTTATAAAAATTAAGTTTTAGTTACAAATACCAAAAAAAAATATCAACAATAAAATGGTCCCTTACACTAGAAATAAAAGTAAATCATGATAAAACTTGGTCTTGCCTTCATAGGCAAAACAAGATCATTATCTTATAATAACTTACAAACCACATAACTTAAATGTAATAAAAGATTCATGATATTACTTCAGTGAAGTGAGTGGATCCAGACCGCAGTTGTCCAATGGAACTGACCACAAAGTTGTAGTTGAAACTCCAGAACAGCCAGAAAATAAGGGCGAATATTATATCTGATTTAAGAGTAAAGGAAAAAAAAACAAGAAGTTTAGGAGAAATATCCTTTTAAAAACAACCATTTGCCAGTAGGAATCACCTTTTACTTGTCCTACCAATAGTTCTACCTGGAAATACCAGACAAACCACATCACAACTAGCAATAATAACAATTACCTACTTCACATTATACCTAACTCCGTTCACAGGGTTTTCCGCGGCAGCGACTTTCTCTAATCAGTGGCTTTTCCTTCCTCATGAAAAAATGATCACATCTTCGTTCTATTTAAAACGGAGGTTATTTAGCACTCAACAAATTGTTCATTAACAGTTTTAAATTCATAGGCATGATGATTGATGAATCATGGATTCTAATCTAATAAATCAAGGTACTGTTTATTGCCATAGTTTTTTGTGTTAGTAGGTTATGAAAGTAGGTAAGAGACAGGTTCTTGGTATATTTTGAAAAGGATACGAATCACGACCCTCTCCCAGGGCTCTACCATGTATAGTTCTGTCGCCAGGAGATATCTTTGGTACCAGTAACCGATGAATGTCTTAGGTGTGGCGGTGTCCATATCTTCAAATATTCACCGATTCTTCTCCTACTATATTGATATCCCGCAGATTTCCAGGTTGGGTTGGGACTTTAGCTTAATAAGTCTTCACAACTGGAATTACTTGGATATTTCAAAGGAAACACAGGCAACCACACGAATTCAATTTTTGTATCAAGTGGTATCAACCAACCAACCACAACCAAACCAAAACTTATTTTGACAGTTGACTTGACAGTGACAGCTATATTTTTTTAATTTTCAGTGTTGCTAGAATTGAAAATTATCAAGGCAGGTACTTTTTTCTATTTTGTCTAAAATGGATTCTCGATATTTTTAGTTTTAGTTATTCAAGAAATATTTCTCCACTTTTTGATCTTCGTTCGATCTGTGTTTCCACAACACCCATACAACACCATGTTTGTTCCACACACAAGATAAAAAAAGTTTACTTTTTCATATTGTTCGTCATCTCGAGTAATCTCGACTGAGTCCTAGAGGGGGGTTAAATTAGATTTATCACACGAAGTAGGATCTTGTGATAATGGATCTTGTCAGGATCACATTCTATAATTACTAACGTTGTAGATAGTAAAATAGCAGATTTAAATAATACGCAGTGTTACTGTGAACCATATTATTTTCAGAGTGAGTGGCATCGAACTTCACAATTCAAATACAAAAATATAGACGTATAAAAAGGCGGCCAGGGTGTTGCATATTGTAAATCAAAAGAGTTTTAACACCCCCCCGCAATGGAAACACCCTATATACAAATAAACGGAAATATCAAAGTTAACTGTACACTTAACACTAGCACCAAAAAAAGGACAGCCTATATACACACTATAAACACCTATCAAATTATCTACACCTTATTATGACACCCACCTAACACCCAGTTAAAAGAAAAGACAAATGACATATACAAAACCTACGCCTAACCTAAACCTAGAAATTTTACACACTTGTAGTGTTTCAGTTTCGGCAAAGGTTTGGTCAAAATATCTGCGATCATTTCGTTCGTGTGTAGGTATTTGATTGTGAGGTCGTGGTGTGACAATGAGTCCCTAATGAAATGATGTTTGATGTCGATGTGTTTGGTGCGTGCATGGTATGTGTTGTTGTGTGCCAGTTTAATGGAACTTTGATTATCCGTGTGTATGATGAGAGTATGCGTGATACCGAAGACTTCCTTAATGAGTGACTTTAGGTAGATAGCTTCCTTGCAAGCCTCGCCCAGTGCCATGTACTCGGCCTCTGTGGTCGAGAGGGCAACTGTGCGCTGCTTACGGGCTTCCCAAGACACAGGTGCTCCGCTCATCATGAACACAATACCGGTATACGACCGGCGATCGACAAGGTTGTTGCCGTAGTCGGCATCTGAAAAACCGACAGGGTAGAACTGGCCGTTGGATCGGAAATTAAGCTTCATATCCTTCGTACCCTTAAGGTAACGAAGGACACGCTTCGCGGATTTCCAGTGCACCCCCCCGTAATGTGCATTGAACTGAGAAAGATACGAGACCGTATGAGCAATATCAGGTCGCGTACAGATCGCAAGGTACATTAAGGATCCGATAAGCTCTTGATATGGGGCTTCAAACGGCTCATCTTCCTTGTCAGGGAGTGTCAGTTTAAGGCCAGGTTCTAGCGGTGTGGTGACGCTTATTGCATCATTCATGCCGAACTTGTCTATAAGTTTCTCAATATATTTAGTTTGATCGAGAGTTATGCTTCCTTGAGTTTGGACAACTCTCATGCCCAGGCAGTCCCTAAGCGGACCAAGGTCTTTGACAGTGAACTTTTTTGCAAGTTCTTTTTTGAAATGTTCCTTCATGGGACCGCTGGTGCTGATCAAGAAGAAATCGTCTACGAACACAGCGACGACTAAGATATCGTCGCCGGACCTCTTATAATAGAGACAGTGTTCCGACGGTGCTTGATTTAATGAAAGTGCTGCCATCGCTTGGCAGACTTTTTTATTCCACTGCCGTGGAGCCTGTTTCAGGCCGTATAGTGCCTTTTTGAGTAGGCACACTCTCCGTTTCGAATCAGTGGCAAAACCTTCTGGTTGTTCCATATATATTTCCTCTTCTAAGTCTCCATTTAGAAAGGCTGTTTCCACATCGAGGTGGTCGACAGTCAAACCATTCTGTACAGCGAATGCAAGTAAAAGGCGTACTGAAGATAGCCTAGCGACTGGGGAAAATGTTTCGCCATAGTCGATTCCTGGGACTTGGGTAAACCCTTTGGCCACTAGCCTAGCTTTGTACTTGGTCACATGACCCGAAGTGTCCTTTTTAATTTTAAAGACCCATTTGCATTTTGTTGTTTTCCTATCGATGGGTCTGTCGACTAGGGTCCAGGTGCCGTGCTTCATTAGCGAGTTATATTCAGCCTTCATGGCTTCAAGCCATTTCTCCTTGAGTGGGTGATCATTGACTTCTTTGTACGTTTCAGGCTCCAAGTCTGATGTGAGGTAAAGATTATCCTGAAACCTGACCGGTGGACGTCTGTCCCGGAGAGGATATCTTCTTTCAGATTCTTCTTGCTGTTCTTGTACCGTTGACTCAGGATCTGGACGTTCTGGTGAAGTCACAGGAGTGACAAAGTCGTCTGTCTCGGTTACGACCTGCTCTAAGGGTAGGGCTTCATTCTCAGGTTCTGGCTGAGGCTCTGGTTGAGGTTGAGGCTGAAGCTGCGGCTGAGTAGCTGGAACTTCATCGTCTATGGGTAAAAGGACTTCAGATGGTGTTGTCGGAGGCGAAGGTTCCTGATTTGTTTCAGTTTGAGGCTCTGACTGCCTTTCGTCTTCGATGAAGACTACATCTCTCGCAATGATAATCGCTCGAGGGTTGTTGGGATCAATGAGGCGGTAGGCTTTACTCTCTGTAGCGTAGCCTACAAAGATACACTTCTGTGTCTTTGAATCGAGTTTAGCTCGCTTTTCTTTTGGTACCAGGATATGAGCTTCGCAGCCGAAGACTCTTAAGTGCGATAGATCAACTTTCTTCCCAGTCCAAATTTCTTCTGGAATCTTGTTCTTGAGCGATTGCGTAGGTACTCTATTCTTAATGTAGATCGCCGTATTTACCGCTTCACCCCAATATGCTAAAGGCAGTTTTGAGTCTTGGAGCATAGATCTAGCTTTTTCGATAATAGTTCTGTTGGCACGTTCTGAAACACCGTTTTGTTGTGGGGTGTACGGGACCGTGGTTTGATGCACGATGCCGTTTTCCTTCAGAAAGACAGAAAAATCGTTATTTACATATTCACGACCGTTGTCCGTGCGCAACACTTTTATCTTTTCACCTGTCTGATTCTCTACCAAGTGCTTAAACTCGATAAACTTTTCCAGAACTTCGGATTTTCTTTTTAATAAATATCCAAAAGTTTTGCGACTAAAGTCGTCTGTAAAAGTTAGCAAATATAAAGCTCTGCCCCACGAGTGTTTGCTCATCGGGCCTGCTAGGTCCGAATGAATGAGCTCTAGGAGTTTGCTCGATTTGCTGGTAGAGTTTTTAAAAGGTTTCTTTGAAAGTTTACCTTGCAGGCAGGGGATACACTTTTTGGTTAAATTTCCGCTAAAATTAATACCTGTGCATTTACTTTTTAAAATATGCATACTCCTTGTATTGAGATGGGCTAGTCGTCTATGCCACAATAGTGCAGACTCTTTTGTGGTAGTTGGAAAGGCATGGGAACTATTTATATTTAACTTATACATGCCATTATGCATAGACCCTGAAGCAATGACGGGGCCTGTCACTTGACAACTGCCACTTGGGAAAATGTATGCGCCTAATTTTGTAAACAAAATCTCGAGGCCTTTTTCGGCTAATTTGCTTACTGAAATCAGATTTGCGGCTAAACCAGGGATAAATATAACATTGCTTATCTCATTTACCATCTCAGAGATAGGTATACACACAGTGCCTATGCCGCGACTTAGTATTTGCTCTCTATTTGCAACGTTAATAGGAATAACATGAGAAATCATGGAGACATACCAGTCCTTTCTGTTGCTCATGTGAGAAGTAGCACCTGAGTCTAAGTACCAGTCTTGTGAACCTGTAGGAGATGGGGGGTTAGTGAAACAGGATGAAAGTGTAAACTCAGATGTATAATTTAGGTGTTTTGCCGAAACTGAATCACTAACAACATTCTTTTTGTTTGAAATTTTCCTACAATTTCCTACATTGTGACCTTTTTTCTTGCAATAAGTGCAGAACGTTTTCTTCTTTGAGGTCTTTACTTGTAGTGCAGTATACTGCGGTTCTTGCTGGTGTGAAGTTGATGTAGTACGTAGGTCTTCTTTGAGAAGCGCGGTAACCACATTTTCTGATGTGATCGTAGTGTTCGAGTGCTCCAACGCCATCACCAATGGACGATACGTTTCTGGAAGTCCTGCTAGCATTATAATGCCCAGGAACTCGTCACTTACAGCTGCTCCAATCCCTTGAAGATCCTGCTGTGTAGCTAGCATCTTGTTCACATAATCTCTCAGGTTTCCATCAAATTTAATCGACAGAAGGCTTTTCATTAGTCCTAGTCTTCTTATGAGCCCGCTATCAGCATAAGCTTTCTTCAGCGCATTAAATGTTTCAAATGCAGTTTTGGCTGACCTGATTACCGGGTAAATTGTTTCGTCACAAGCGAGACATATCTTCGCTCGCGCTTTCGCATCCTTTCTCTTGACGTCTGGGTCTGTCAGGTCGTCAGGTTCGCTTACGACAACGTCCCAGAGCTCAAGGTCCACGAGCCAGCATTCTACTGCAAACGCCCACGTTGCAAAATTTCTTCCGTTTAGCTTTGAAAGGCTCACGTTTGATGACTGCTGAAGATATTGTGTTGTCTTCGGTGCCGGCGGAGGCGCGCTCGCCGATGGAAGAGATTTTTCACTATTTCCTTCCATAGCACGTACAAACTTGCACAAATGGTTCACGGGGTAAAAGTGTTACCCATAACCTATAATTACTAACGTTGTAGATAGTAAAATAGCAGATTTAAATAATACGCAGTGTTACTGTGAACCATATTATTTTCAGAGTGAGTGGCATCGAACTTCACAATTCAAATACAAAAATATAGACGTATAAAAAGGCGGCCAGGGTGTTGCATATTGTAAATCAAAAGAGTTTTAACACATTCGATAACTGCTAAGGACAGATAGAAAGGACAGCGACGAAGGATCTCCATAAATAAAACCACGGCCTGAATTACACATATGCGTTTATTATTTGCTTGGTTAATAATAAATGTGACCTTAGTTATTTACTATTTTATTTATAAATTGGTATCAGCCGTGTTACAACTTACGACAAACTTGGTAAATAGACAAAGAAATGTCGCAAACCATTCATTTATGTTTTTTTACACTGGTATTACACGTACTCAAAACTATTTTGTACTTATAAACTTACTGTAAACATGCACTTCTGTTACAAATTATACATTTCTAAATGTAAAATTATTTTAAGCATATAGACTAACTTAAAATTAAGATTTTAAAATAGTGTGTATAAAGACAAACTAATTTGTCTAAATTACACGTAATTAATTTTAAACAAATTGTTTATATGCAAGCTAATATATTCGAATTCAAATGACAATGTAAAGTTGCCAAACTAAAATACCTAGGGATGGTAACATTACAATAAAAACGTGCAAAGATAAAATTGACTGTTATCGCAAAAATATGGTAGCTGATTTTTGTATTTATTAATTTAAATGTTCAATTCCATCAGTCTTTCCAAAGGCACCAATAGTATAGGCCCAATACATTGATTGTATTAAAATAGCTGCCTTTCTTGTACAAATATTTCATTGGTACTTAATTCACAAAATATTGTCTAAAAACAGTTTTAAAAATAGGAGACGTTTTGAAATAACTTGATTATACACGCAATGTTAGATCTAATTAATTTTGTAAAATACTTCAAAATGTATAAACATTACATTATATTAAAAAGAATCTACAAAATACTGTTAAATTGCTTTTTTTAATCATTATTATAACCATCGCTGTTTTTACACCGACATTCTTTAAGGTTTTTTTATATCTCACTCATCGTTTCAATTCTATTCAAAAAATAAAAGTGATGAAAAGCTATCAAGAAATGTGATCTCTTTTTGAATGCATGTCTCAATAATACTACCCTTTTTCACAAGTTGGGTAAAAATGATGAGCTTGCACTCGACAGTCGACACTACTCTACGAGTATATGCCATATTTGAATACTTCAATAAAAACCCAATATCACACATTATGTTAAGAAAAAAAAATGATTTCTCTGATTTGTTGGGTAAATTTTAATTTTCTCTCACATATGTTACTTAATTTTTTGATTTCTCTTACATATATTAGGTAAATTTTTAATTTCTGCCACATAATGTTGAGTAAATGTGTAATTACTCTCACAAATGTTAAGTAATTTTTGATTTCTCTCACATATGTTGAGTAAATTTTTGATTTCTCTCACAATTCACTCTAAGTACTCAGTATAACCCTGTGCCCCAGTAAATATAACATCAATCCATATCCTGGCCGCTTCTCCTGAAGGTGCCATCAGGTAGTAGCGGCGCTGTCTGGTCTTCACTATGAAAGTGGTCTGAGGGCTTGGGGATTTGGAGGTGTTGCCGTGGTCGAGGTATACTTCTTCTATCACCTGGAACGAGGTTGGTTTTTAAGAGCTGAACTTAACTTAAAAATATAATTAAAATAAGTCTTTCCGTGACATTTTCTGTCATGAGCGAACAGAAAAGTATATGATCAAAATCTTATTGTCAATGATAAACTCAAAAAATTTTAGATTTACAAAGTTACATCATACAAAAAAAAAATATTTTACTTCAGTCAGGAAACTCTTTTATTCTATCGAGCGGATAGTAGCATGAAAGAAGAGATTTCTCACCTGGAAGTAAGCCCCTCCCCTCGGCTTCTTCTCACTCTTGTCCCAGTAGTAGACGAACGTTTTCGTTTCTCTGTCGAAAACGAACCACCTGTAACGCAAAACACACAGATAATAAATTATATTTTTAGGTACGTTTCCTGAAGTACCTAATTAAATTAAAATTCGTTCAAAAAAGTTTAAAATGTTGGTTATCTTATCTTATGTAGCCATTATGTGTCCCACTGCTGGGCAAAGGCCTCTCTACGTTCCCTCCATGACTCTCTATCTTGTGCTTCCTCCGGCCATGCTTTACTAAAGGCGTCCAGCTCGTCTCGCCATCGTCGTCTCGGTCTGCCGCGTAGTCTTCTGTCGGTCGGTGGCTTCCACTGTGTGGTGGTCTTTGCCCACAATTCATCCGGCATGCGGCAGACGTGGCCGGCCCAATCATACTTCCATCATGTTAAATGTTATTTAAATTAGGCACCGAAATGAGAAACTGGAAGCTGCTAAATAACCCATTTAAGAGCTTTTTGAGAGAATCATTTACTGAGCCTGAGTCTCAGTAAATTTCATAAAGTCATTCCCGCAACACGATGACGCTTTGACCTTCACGTAGGGTACAGATAGTATACTGTGCTTCCCTGCATAGAGAGATGTGTTTCATCTAACTTTTCTTTTTCATATGTTGAGATTTTTTTTATTTATCTCACACATGTTGAGTAAATTTTAGATTTCTCTCACATATGTTGCGTAATTTTTTGATTTCACACACATATGTTGCGTAAATTTTAGATTTCACTCACATATGTTGCGTAAACTTTAGATTTCTCTCACATATGTTAGGCAAATACTAACTAGT
>JARACY010005824.1:0-20135 GCA_029255725.1 Scrobipalpa atriplicella
TTTGTACTGAAATGACATTTCTGATACAAACTTTAACTCGCTGCTAGTCTCAAGAGCTGATTTTTTCTAAGACTTTTTATGCTCGGACTGAAAAAGTCTGACAAACGTAACCTAACAATACGTAATTAAATAAGTTTCGTTTGATAGTGGTCTGCAATTACGTAGGCTACGTAGGCTACGTAGGCTATTATTGTTCATTGTAGGTACGTGTTAATAACATTATGACATATCTAAACACCGAAACGACCGGACGGTAGTCCTAATGTTGTTTTAATTGATTACGACGGGTCAAACTATGAATATTCATTGGAAATTTAATGAACCATACCGTAGACAATGTTAACTTACGTATGGTATTATTACTGTTAACTGTTGTACGTAGACAGCAGTTCTAGTTCTTCCCATCAAGAAAGTATTAGCGTGATTTTTTTTTTTGGGAATACGTACGTTCTACCTTGACTATCATTAGATTGACTTCACTGTTAACTTTGTGACTAATTTTTAATCAATAAATTATTTGATGTCTCACAAACAGAACGTTGATGAACGTTAAACGAAAATGTTGATAAACCAATAAAGAAAAAAAACATACCTATTTTATGAAACTATTTCATACTCGATTTGCTTTGACATAATTATTACCTAAATATTGTTTATGATATACCCGCGTATTATTCTTTTTTTAATAGAATTTTAAATACGTTTTCCATTTTCCCGATAGGGCTGCATTTTAAGCAGGCAGGCTGCGTCAGTCACGCGTGACGTCATCACCCTATCTCCACTGGCCAACCTTACACCCTTCGGATTAAATATTGATGTTATCCGGGCGTGGTGAATTTTTTTTACGTATATGTGACGGCCTGTAATAGTTTTGAAGGATAGGGGGAGCTATATTTGCTTTTTCTTTGAGTTAAAAATGGCCACAAAATCGGATTTTAAATTTTTTTACAACAATTTTGTGAACAATCATCGTGGAGATGGACAATTATGGACATGACAGTCGTATTAATGAAACACGTGGCCACTTACTTGTCTGTTTAACGAAGGTTTTCACCTCAACGTTTCGGCCCTTTATACAAGGGCTTTCTTCATGGAGAGCGAAAATCACACATCTTACGCGCCCATAGTGTGACTTTCGCTGTTCGTCGTTTAGACATTGCCGTAAATTAAATGTGATGTTAACAATCAGTTCGACTGTTATTTTGAACGGGATTATTACCGGTATTATATTTATTTAAAAAAAAAAACAATCAATTGTAGTGAACAACCGCAAAAATCTCAAAACTTATAACAATCAATTTTGCGTTGAAGGTTCAACGTGGATATTTTTCGTGTTTCTGAACCGCTTATTCCTTTATTGATTTTAGAACTCAACTAGAGCACATTAGGTACCTCATTAACATCGATACTAACAACGTAAATTGACTTCAGCCATTATCATAATACATTGACGACGACCCACATGTTACAAACGCTTCTAAAGACTTAGACCGAGACAATAATGATAATACCAATAGCGGATTTTAAAATAAAAGTTACAAAAGTTAGATAGGAATAAAATGATAAGATAATACAAAGTTATTATGGCGTACGAATACAGAAATTAGAAGTTTTAGAACAATGTAGGTTAAATTATACTACATCTGTAAAGAAAAATGCTTTCTGTCCGGTTACTATCTTTGATAGGCATCGTTAAACATTATCTAACCATCTCGGAGGTCTAATAATCTGTTTAAAAATAAAAACTCTGACATCAGGGTTCATCAGGCCGTTCGTTTGAAACCAGCTCCCGCTGTCGCTCATTCCATAACCGCGGCCTTTAGCATCATTTCCTTTCACACAGGTGTATGTTTATCATGAATAATTGATGGTGAAAATGAGCCATGGAAGTTGTGTAATGACTTGAAACAATAATTTGTTGAATAGGTTGACTTATTTATTACCATCAATTTCTATTGAATATTATATTTATCTTCCTTTTCATAGCCTGTAACAATAACAATGTATTTTTATTAATCAATCCATCATCGTCATCAGCTCATAATACGTCTTCACCGAGAGGCACGAGCCTTCCTTGAATAGGGCGATCAAGCCTTAGTCGACCACGTGGGCCCAGTACGGATTGGTCGACTTCACAAACAACCTTTGAATTTCTTCACAGGTGTGTGCAGGTTTCCATACGATGTTTTCCTTCACGTAAAAACGTAGGAAACAAAATATGAAATTCGGATTATGAGATTCGGATTCAAACCGAAAAACACATTAGTACGTGGTGGGATTCGAAATGCAATTTCCTTGACAAAACTCCATCTCGCTGTAAAGTATTTGACCGGCGTCGTTAAATTCTGTAGGAAATAAATAAGTTTAAGTTTTAAATTGATACTTTAACGCTAAGTACCTAACAGATAAGATAACAGACTTTGAACATGCATAAATTGAAACGTATATTAAATAATCTTTAAATAGTAAAAATTTACCGATCTGTGGTAACCTCAATGCAAAATAATCAAATCTGACTGAATTTTCGTGGAATTTCCACATATGTAAATCAGTATCAATAACATAAATTGCTGTAGGCACCGCTCGTTACAACGAATAAACCTACCTATAGCTACATATTCTATAGACCAATAATTTCACTATTCAGCAGCGACCTACTTACGACTACCCAAATTAATTGCTACATATCCACCCTATACATATGGCCTAACAGTTTTGAAAATTCGTCACGTAGAACGAAGGCAATCATCGGTTATTGACCCCGTGCGTGCTGACTGATCAATATTTCGGCTTTTCATTACTATTGACAGGGCTATTGAGCTTTAATAGTGAGTGGGTCACGTGGATTACATGGAATGTTATTTTGGGTTCCGCCTCTGCACTCACACTCTTTACACTGATACGGATGACATACAAAGTTGATAATGGTGTTAATTCAGGACGCACTATTACTAATTCTAATTCTTAATTTGACATTCTTAATTTGACTTACGAAATGACTTTGACATTCTTAATTTGACGTACGGCGCTTTAAATAAGGAATGACCATAGAGCGTGCTCACTAATTTTAATTAATTTAAGCAGTCTTATGTCAGATAAGAAATGTCAAACTCACGTATTTGTTTGCTATCCTGTTCTTATGTCAAAGTTAAGAAAGTGACAGCGCTACTAAGAATTAGAATTAGTAACTGGACGGCGTGAATTGAGGCCTGAGAGTTAATCACTTTTGATATAAGATGACTGCGAGCTTGGGCTTCGGTGAGCGAGAACTAATTTGAGTGGTCATTGCAAGAACCACGTCAAAGGCCTATTATACGGTTCAAAAACCCTGACAGGTACATCTGGTTGTTAGACCCGACAAGCGATACGACAGATAAAAAATACACCTAAATTGCAAATCCGCCATGCAAATGATGGAACTCCCATAATCTAAATCAATAATTTCACAAATACAAAAGTAAAACCAGAAAATAGGACAAATTTTGTAATTGGTCCTGTTTTTAATGAAATTGTAGTGGATTTTAATTATATTAATTAACACAAATTACTAACAACTTAATTACATATTGAAAACTTGAAATCATTAAAATAAAGTTCTCCAAATACAGACTTAAAGTTATAGTTACTTTCACTACTATCTATAAATTTTTGGTGAGAATGTTTTAGATCATTTTTCTTGTTTTTTTTTAAACCCATGATTAACTATGCCTAGACTGGACCGCAGAGACAGTTGATCCCATATTAAAATGCCCAAAATATTTTTTTCAAACGCCATAATAATTATTATTACTTTTACAATAAATGTAAATAAGAATAACCTAAATTCAGTAGTCCATAAAAATGGACATAGTAACTCACTCAAATGAAAATATGCAAAAGGAGAAATATGCTGAGGATTTAGAAATACAATTTTCTACACATTGAACTTCAGAGTAGCGATCAAAAGGTTTTATATTTTGATACTGAGGATTTCTGGCGGCGGGACAGTATACAAGGTGTTAAAGTAAATAAATTTATTTTTTAACATCCTATATTAGGATCATGAGAATGAAGCTATTGATTTTCCGATGCTAGAATATTGCTATAGATTCGGTGAGAACACGACTTACCTATAATTATTTCAGACCCTTTTTATTCTCTTAGGATAGGACACCCCCCATTATTATTTAGGTACCTTATGCTATCAAATTTAAATAAAAATAAGTTTGTGCTAAAAACTCTATCATATAACATTTTTAAAACTAAACAAAAAAAATCACAAATCAAAACGAAAACACCCAGTATTTTAGAGCGGGGATTTAGTTTGACAGCGACATTTCGAACGAAATAAAATTGATTTCGCGGAACTGAGTTGTGACAAAGAAACTGGCTTTCCGGCTTGTACAGTGAAAATAGCTCCTTGAATTCAAGATTTTGCGATCGCTTGAACAGAAGAAAACTAGTTTTATATCACGAGTATTTTGTAGCTTTTTGAATGCTCAATAAAATATTTTTACATTTAATGTGGTATTTTATTCTTAGTTGGATTATTCTATTCGATAGTACGTATATATCGTGTGCTCTTTCTGCGGGTATCGTGAAAGCCACCTAACAAGTTAATTAGCAAGTATAACAACTTGTACTAGGTATACGGTACAGCGTAGCAAGTATAGTGAATAACCCTCCAGCGTAGCAGGGAAAGATCCCGTTTGTTTGCAATAAGCGTGTTTTAATTTAACTACACTAAATAAATAAAAAACTGCATGATTTGGGCACGATGAATTGATGATAATGAAATACATTTTCATTTAATTTTGTCTAGCCAATAGGCTTATTAACAATATAGGTACTTTCAATGGGTAACTCGATCTACTGGCCACTACAAATGCGAACGATATTCGGAACTCCAAACTACAAACACTTGAACTATTGCCTATACGGGTTACCGCATGTCATGTTTCCCTAGTAGGTACCTGTCGGCCGTTTTGTCAGCTAATTTTAGAGTCAACAATGTATGCTCAATTGGGGATGGTGCATGAATTTGTAAAATAGGCAGTTGAAGTTATAAGAGAGTGATCAAAATCAAAAAATGTACTACCGACTTATGCAGCTCAAGAATTCAATTGACTCTACCAGAATATGAAAAGATGAAGGAGAACGTACGAGTAACGTGTAGCCCGGATGGTGTAGTGGATAGGGCCGCGGTCTTCTGTGCAGGAGGTCGTGGTTCGAATCCCACCACGTACCAGTGTGATTTCGGTTTTCGAATTTCAGCTTTCGAACTTTTAGCTCTAAGCTCGGTGAGATGTTTCAGTAACTATTTACGTAGAAACTATTAGGGTCGCTCCTACATATCAGTAACTTTCCCTAAAGAACAATATTAGGTTGAAATATAAAAAAATAGTAATTTCGACTTTCCATTTCCATACAGATGATTCGTCCAGCTGCACTGGCACCATTTTATGAAAAGACAGGTTTTTTTTCTTATTTTTCGACGTATGATCCTAGGGAAAGTTTTATGGGTAGGTTCATACTCTATTAAGTGTGGATTTGAGGTCGTTTTGTACTAAAATGACATTTCTGATTCAAACTCAAACTCGCTGTCACTCTTGAGAACTGATTATAAATACGGGCCTAAAATTCAGTCAGCCATTTTTTTACACCTTGTGTATTTACTAGATTTTGCGGCCCCGATTATGTGTGTAGCAACCCTACGTAATCTGTGCTATGGCTGTAGCAAGCTATCAAAGTTTCTCAATATCCTGCAGAATGCGATTGTGCGGTCAGCGACGGACATTGTCGTCGTCCTTTACATAGTTGTCAACCTTACACTTAATAGAAACTGTCCTTATCTCTCTAGCACTCTATGTAATATGGCAATAATATGGTTTGATATTGTATAGGTGCAGCGAGATTGTTCATTCTCAAAAGAAATTTTAAGGGTTTGTTTGAACCATGAAACTGAACAAGTAAAAGTAGTAAAACTATGGTACAAAATTCGAAACATTATAAAAATACGTGTTTCCATACAAAATGACTCATACAGCGTTTTTATTGTTCCTATGTTCCATAGGGAAAGTTATTTAGTTTTATGGTCTAAAGCAGCCCTTAAAACTTTGTTGCATGAAAAATCTACGTCCATATTAAAATTACCGCTCTGTGTAGTGCAATAATAATTGACCTTTCACTACCATCACTACTGTAGTAAGTAGTGTGAAACACTGACAAAGGTTCGGTTCAGTACCTTAATTCTTACCTACCCTATATATATACCCTACATCCTATATCTGAATAAATAATCTTTATTCAGAGAAACACGTTTATATAAACAGTTTTTGAACTCCTAATACAGAAAACTCTTATACATTAAGCCATACGTTGCGGCATAGAGTTTAGTAAATATTTTGCTACGCCATGTCGATGCATTGCCCTGTTAGTGGCCAATTCGGGACTGTACAAATTAAGCTGCTATGTATTGTGATGTCAGAAAATATGAGGCAAAATATTTTACACCCGGTATAGTAAAAGAGTATTATCCTAATTAATTTTTCTTTTTATTTACAAATCCAATGAAAAAGTTAAAAAAAATATTTAGGTTTTAAAGAGATTTTTGTCCTATAGGAAATGTCGCTCTCTCTATTTTTAATTAATTTAACGTACGTTTAACAATAACTTTAACAACTCCGCACAGTAAACCTGCTGCCTTTGATAAACCACTGTCAATTTCCTAATAAACCTACTGTTTTAATATACCAGGTTACCAACCTCATTACCAAACTTCCTCTCCCAAAACACACACCGCCATAAATTTCGCCGCTTACATTGTGAAAATATTCAATGTATTCATAAAATTCAATTTCCAGTGAAGTTAGTTCGCATTACCGCGAGTTTCTCAACTTCAGGTGACGGCATTCCCACACTACACTACACGGTGGGTTCTATGGATGGTGATTTTATGATGGAGGTGATAGTTTATTATTCACTTATACTTATTTTACTTTTTATCCGGGTCTATTCGCGATAAATTTTGGCGGTAAAATTGACGACAATTGAAAAACTATATTTTTCATTTCTCATACTCGGAAAGTAGTGTTGTTTTGATCTGACTATTGGGTGGAAGATGCTGCTTTCCTTTCACAGGGAAGGAATAACTCATACAAATTTCATCCCCACCCTAGGGCGGGAATGAACTTTAAAAATAGAACTGCTTGAATTGCTGTCAGCTGTGAAGACTTTTTTTCATATTAAAAAAAAAAACTTTATGAAATGTGACTTTTTAACCAGCTAGTGTCACTGGCCAGTGTGAATTTAGCGCAAACTTGCGATGCGAGTGCCGCGACAAAATTAAAAAATAATAATTAAAAAGTCAACACAAATTGGCGGGATAGTAAAATCTGTTCTTTTATGTATCTGTGACGGACTTTTGTGCGATATTTTGTGCTAAATAAGTATTAAAAATGAGTTCAAGCGATATATTGACACCAGATTCAATTATAGACGAGGCAAATTGTGTCATAGAAAATCTTTTGTCAGAAATATCAAAAGAAAGATATTTAAACACATACAATGATTTTATGAAATGGCGAGAAGACAGTGCCGCCAGTGTCTCCTACTTTTACAAAGAATATCCATGGATATTCTCAGCAGAACATTTCCAACAACATAAATATTCCCAACAAAAATGTTACTTTTAATTTCAATAATTGTACCAATATGACTATTAATTTTAAATAGGTACCTACTTTATTAACAATAAATACTTAGTTTGTATTAACAACTAGTTTTATTTTCCTCATATTCTAAATGAAAAGTAGAGTCATTGCCACGGGTAGAAGAATCAATTCCTCTCGGACTATAGCCGCCCTCGCTGCGCTCGGGCGTCTAACTACCTCGGGAATTGATTCTCTTCCACCCTAGTCTATGAATCTACTATTCTTTGCTATTGGTTATAAGCTGTGGTTATAAGTTTAAACTGTATACTTACCGCATCCAACATAATTTGAATGCATTATGCAGCTGGCACCAGCTATGTTCATAACATCGAGTCGACAAGTTCCAGTGCGTTATTTAACGAAGTTTAGTTTAGTAGTCGTCTGGGTAGTTGACGCGATTTTAACAGTATGCCTAAATATAATTACTTATACCATAATACCTATTCTAGATAATATCTACTAAACCTCCTGATACTAGGTCTATTTTAAGCTCTATAGGTATTATTTGATCATCATGTTCTTTGTATATTTAGTGTGACAAAGTGAATGAAATTGCAAATACTTAAATATTGTACAAATACAAGTGTAAGTATTTGTAAACAGTAGTGAAGTTAGGGATCACCACATATTTGTACTACACAGGACAGGATTAACATGTGGTTTAACTAAAAGTTGTCAATCATATTTTTAGGTACTTTAATTTTGTATCTCACTCAAACCCAAACAAATAATACATAGTCATGATCAACACGTTGCCAATTGTAATACTTATCAATTTTTTGCTCTATCACCGTTTCCTGAAAAAAAAAAAACATTCAGCAAGAAATATTTATAAATTTTAAAATTTTCACCGACACGGAGCGAACGACAATTTCTTGCTTGAAAGATCGAGTTTGCTGCAAAAAATATTCGATTTCACTTAGCGATAGCGTCCAAGTATCGCAGACCTCCTGATTGAAACTTGAGCTTCTTAGAGGTAGGCCTAGTGAAATTGGTTGTAGATCATCCGAGGAGATTTTTCCTGGGAAAATATGAAGATGAAACTTGGCTGGCGTCCCGTCTTGTTTCGTTTTTGTTGGGCCTAAAGAGAAATTGTGGAGAGGGCGCAGTTTTGTTATAACACATCGCTTTTTGTGCCTTGCTATAGATGTGATTTGGCGTGATGAGGATGATTCGGCGTTTGATGAAAGGATTTTGGCAAAGCTTATCATTGTAGCACATTGTATAAGGTAAACTTCGTTGATTTTTGTTATATTTTATCGTGGAAACAAATATTTGATTGGCGTAAGCTGAAAGCTTCCATACTTAGTCAAGTCACTCCCTACTCTATTATCTTGTTCTTATGTTTTTCTTAGGCCCGTATTTATAATCAGCTCTCAAGAGTGACAGCGAGTTTGATTGAGTTCGTATCAGAAATGTCATTCCAGTACAAAATTACATGTCAAATCCGCACTCAATATTGCTTTTTAGTATTGTATTTCGACGATCACGTAAAGTGCAATATCTTGGATTAGAGAAATACGTCACTATAAACTTTGATATATGGCATAGCATATTTCCAATGATTTTCTGACAAAACATTTGACAGAACAAATCAAAGCAAAAGTCCCAAAAAAACAGCAAGAAAAATCGGTAAACTCCTTGCGAACTCCAGGGGTTGTAACAGCCCTCGAGAGCTCTTGAACGACTGCTGATTCTGATCGGTTTAGGGTGTGAACCACTCTAGAAAATCCGTGGGGCTGCAAGAGGTTTTAGTATAAATAAAACATTGGATATTAATTTTTTTTAGACATCAAATCGGTTTATTGGGGTTTAAGGAAAACTGTGAAGTGGTTACAAATGTTTATAGAAATTCTGAATAATGTTTTGACAAATAGGTACTTATTTACGTTATATTTTTCTGTCATATTTCATAATGCAACATTATAGTCAGGTGTTGTCTAATTTAATTATTAAGTTAGTTTTCTCTATTATAAAATATTGAATAACATTATTATCTTCAACTTTAGTTGCTAGTGTAATAAGGTCGCAAGAACACGCCCTACATTTCTGTTAGTTTTTTCGGCAGGCACCACAAAAACGTAAACAAACCATTACTACCAATAACCCATAATGCCTTCTACGTCATAACCTCTAGTTTACGATTACAAGTCGCTACTAAATTGATAGTTAACGATGTGGGTAATGGATGGCAAGGATCATAATATAGGACGTTGTTTTTATACAAGTCTGCATCTAAGGTTGTTTGGATGAAATTGTTAGCTCTCAAAAAATATGTCGTCCAATATTTGTACAAAACAGACATATTTTATTGATGGCATGATAATTTATGACATAGGTACCTAGGTAATAATTTTCTATTTTCCCGTTCACATAATGGTGCGTCTCTACTGTGAGCATTCGCTTGTAAAGTAGCATGCACGACGCCAAAATGCTCAATGCACGCGAATGCTCGCAATGAAGACGTACCTTAATGTTTAAAAAAGCAAGTTATAAGTTCGATACAAATAAAATAATTAGCTCTATCTCACTAAGAAAAGAGGTATTGAATCCTACTCAGACAATACTTTTAATGTTATTGAACTGATTTGCAGATATTATTATCAACTTATTGAAGGAAAAATTCAGTACTTGTTTTTGTTCTGAACTCCTACATTTCTAAGAAGATTGAAATTGTTGAACGTATTCTAAAAAACCACACGTTATATCTGAACAACCAGTTCACGTATTGCGCGTTGCAATGCAGCGAATTCTCTTTCAAAAGTGAAAATTCTCTTTTTGCCTCTCAACTTTTAACCGAAAAGTATTTGAAATTTCTAACATCGCGTCGCTACACAATTTCACGTTGTTTCACAAAAAATACGGGGTCAAAGTACAAAATGTTCGGTTCCAAACGCGCAGCGGCCCGTCGAAAACTAAACTCTTTTTGTACAAATTCCAGCTATCGGAGTTCGGTAGAAAATTTTGACGATTTATGGTGTTTTAATATCTAAATTTTTAACTTTGAACAAATAAATTAATGACACATTTATTTTAATCAAAACTTGTTAATGAGTTTACATTTGAAGTAATATTTTTTATAGTAAGAATAATTTTATATCTGTCCGTCAAATATATACCTTAAAAGCTTATAATGATGACATTAAAAACCCGTAAATCATATAAATATGACATAACGTATCTACTGCTCCACTCTGTGCGTTATTAGTAGCTGTAGCTTTTGCTACGGTGCTTCGTAGCGTGAAGCAATCTTCTGTAGCGATATGCTACAAGACACCTTAATCTGTTTATTTTATGATGTGTATATTTTTCACTACGGCTGACGTGTCAATTATTCCAGGTAAATTTATAGAACGTTCCTGTCCCGTCTATAAATAAAGCCATCATGCATATAGATGCAACATACATACATAAAATCATGCCTTTATCCCTAATGGGGTAGGCAGAGCAAAAACGACCTAAACAAAAGTCGTTCCGCCACGTCTGACAAGTTTTAAGGGAGTGACGGGTTGTCAGCCCATCGCCTAAATTGCAATACACTGAAACCCTCGAATTCCTTAGCTGGTTTTTACAGCATGCCCGGAAGGAGATGCAGCTGGCACATTCTATGTTTTTCTATCACTCCCAGTCCAGCATGGACGTAAATATGTAGATGCAAACGTGAGATTTTTGTATGTATTTGTAACTAACCTACTGAACCCTCAAAAACGTCACAGTATCTAACTTACCAGGCTAGCTAGTAAAACAATGTTCGTCTCGTATTTTTCTACATTCGCAAGTTTTAACTAGCAGCGCCTGACAGTCTGTTGATAGCAATTAAACTTGTTTCGCAGTTAACACCTGCATCTGAGTGAGCAATTAACTATTCGCCTGCGAAAATGGAGGGGGAAGCTGCGATTCCAACTAGGACTGTAACAAGTTAGTTAGTTTAAATATGCTGCTGTTGCTTTTTAAATAAAAATTACATTATTTTACTAAGAGATTTCAAAGTAGACTATTTTTGTAAAGCATAGAAATGTTTCATATACCTAACTAAAACAATACCAGCAAAGCAGAATTGAAGTCTAGCATACTCAAAAGAATGTTACAGTCTTCATTTCTCTTCGAGAACAATAAAGTAACAACGAACTTAAAACCCTACGCTCGAATATTCTACTGATAGGGATTTCTCAGTCAACCAAAATGATTAACTATATTTAAATAAGGAAATTCTTTCAGGAAATGAAATTTTTTATTGTCTTTTCCATCCAAAACGGCCACCTTGATCAAACAATTTGTACCGGGAAGCCAGAAATTCTTTACATTTTCTGAAAGAATTTCGTTCTGAAAGTTCTTTAGTTTCGTTGACTGGACAAACACTCTCAGGCTCGTATTAATAAAGCGATCCCAAGTTTGAGAGCAATATTAAGTGCGGATTTGACAGGCCATTTTGTACTAAAATGACATTTCTGATTCAAACTCAAACTCGCTGTCACTCTTGAGAGCTGATTTTAAATACGGGCCTTAGTTTGCTGAAAGCTGTCCTTTACACCCGTTATATTGTTACTTGTTTTACTAACGACCTTATATGTCTCAATTACCTTGTTCAAATGAATCCTCGCACAAATAACAAGTCTATCTAGTTACATGCTCGCTACATAGCTAAAAATCCATTAGATACCTCTCTGCGAGCATGACATGTAATTTTAGCTTGTCTAGACCATAACGCATCTCCTGCTGGGATGGATACAGTTTTATATTAGGTCCTTATTTACTCTACGATAGATCTATCCGCAAATACATTTTTAAATTTTCCCAAGCATTATTAGTATGTATGATATACGCTTTCGCCCTTGCATACCATATTTTGTAAATTACATTTTGCTTGTGTTTAGGCAATAAAGTATAATTATTATAAATCCTATTATGCAGTAAAAGCGGTTTTATGAAGGTAAAGAGATAAAGATGTTATTTGATATCGTGAATAAATAGGAAAATTCACGTACTAATGCAAAGGTAAAATACTTACCAATGCCAATCTAAATCTTCATTTGTCAATTGCCTAAATATACCTAAATATTCTAAAAAATTTGGTGTAAATTTAAGTACTAGATGACTATAATAATATTAGATCTTCAACAACCTTGACTGTGATTCCTTGACTAAATTCTGATTCTGATTCTGATTATGTCGCAGTAAATAATCATTATCGCGTAAACAGGACCAACTCCGCAGACTGGAAGCGACATGCAAATAATGAAAGTTCGTCACCGAGCATTCGACGTCCTCGCCGCCAGTAAGGGGAAGCTATATCATGTCATCTATATACTTTTGAAAAACACTCATGATATCAAAGTTTTTAAAACATAAAAACAGAGGGGGGGGGATTGATCGAGCAGAATTTTATTCAGCAGCATCAAATTTAGTCTAAAACCACTCGCTGTCAAACCGTTATATTATATCCAGAAGGAGAATGGTATTGAGATTTTTCTTACAGTCTATTATGATTCAGTCATATTTTTCCCTTTTATTTGTGCCGATATTTAATAATAAGTTTAGCAAACATCTACACAACAAGATCAACGATTCACGGAATAAAAAATATTTTTTTACCATCATCTTCCTAACCTTTTTTCACGGGGTCGGCTACCTAATCTAGGGTATTGAACAAGGGTACTGGTTTTTACACAGAGCAACTGCCATCTGACCTACGCTACCCAGAAGGGAAACCAGACCTAATCCTAGATTAGGTTACATTACACACGACCTTTGAATTTCTTCGTAGGTGTGTGCAGGTTTCCTCACGATGTTTTTCTTCACCGTAAAAGCGCCGAATAAACGTACATATGAAATTTGAAAACCAAAAAACACATTTGTACGTGGTGGGATTTGAACGATCCACTACACCATCCGGGCTGTTTACCATGATTTCGAATTTAATCATAATGATAGTCAGTAAATATATCCTTTCACCCGAATACGATATTCCCCTTAAACCCTCCACGCCATGTTCCTGCAATACACTGGCTAATTAAACTTGGGAACCCAAAGTCTCACTGTGTCCCGCAATGTTTTCCGTCGTTTCTGAACGTTGATTCGGTACTAAGGCCCGTATTTATTATCAGCTCTCAAGAGTGACAGCGAGTTTGAGTTCGTATCAGAAATGTCATTTCAGTACAAAACGACCTGTCAAATCCATACTTAATATTGCTCTCAATCTTGATATCGCTTTATAATTACGAGCCTAACACAACAAACGATGAATTGACTCCATCCATGTGCAGTGATAGTCTCTACAAGGTCATGTCATGTCATGGCATAAAATGACAATGATGTTCAATTGAATGATTTTCAGAACATTAAAGTGGGATATAAAGAGAAATTAAAGATTAAAATAAGTCAGACAGACAATAAGACATACATGACTGCGAAATTGGCAAATGTATAGGTGGTGAGAAGACAATGATGTCCAAGTGTAAGATTAACAGAACATTGGATAAATAAAAGCGCATAAAATAGGTATACGCTAGGTATACTGTTCATGAATGGTTTTATTCGTCACGGTACAAATTTTAATCATTAAACGTAAAACAATCTTTATCATTGCATTTGAAGAATGTGAACTGTATAGTCATAACGGCTAGAATTTTTATGAAGTTATGAAATTTTTTTTTAAGCAAAGTCAAAAAAAAACCTACGTACGATGCAGAAAACAATTTAAAATAATAGCATGTAAATTAATATAAAACTTTGAAGAAAAGATAATGTATATACATTTTTATATAATTATACTATCTGGGTGTAAGTAGATACGCGTAGGTACTTTTCTTTAAATTTCAAACATTGCACGATACTTAACAAGTTCTTTTTTTTTACAGGTTATTCCACCAAAGCAAGTAATAGTTACGAAAAAGGAAGTTATAGTAATGATAAAGAAAGTAGAAGTTATGACAGTGTAGTTGAAACAGTAAGTGACAATATGAGTGAAAGTATATCTGATAGTAGTGATGATAACAATGCCAAAAGAGAACTCCAAATGAAGTTAATTAATGAAGGAGTACTGAAAGGCAAGCATGGTCGGAAACGCACTACTACTCCATATTATTCCTCAGTAGAAAACTCTTCCGATTCTCCAGAACCTAAGCATGTTATTATATATTACACAAGGAAACGGCCTCACGATTTATCAAAAAATCGGCTAAAGTATTATAATAATCCCAGGCCTACTAAAACTTCATACTATGAGGCAGATGAAACAGGCTGGCCTTCAATTAAATCGAAAAAGCCCTACGCAACAGGCTCAGATAACCATACAGAAAATGGATGGCCTTCTGTCAAGTATAAAAAACCCTACCCTACAGGTGGGGATGACCCAATAACTAAAGATATTTGGATCGGAAAGCCTATTGACAACTCAGACAGAGAAAATGGGCCAAGTAAAAAATCAAAAAAACCTTATCCCACAGAAGCTAGGCCTTCTGTTAAGTCAAAAAAGCCGTATCCTACAGATGACCCAAAAACTAAAGACGTTTGGGTCGGAAAATCTATTCACTACCCAGAAACAGAAAATGACAGACATGGTAAAAAAACAAAAAAGCCTTATCCCACAGAAGCTGGGTGGCCTTCTGTTAAGTCAAAAAAGCCGTATCCTACAGATGACCCAAGAACTAAAGACGTTTGGGTCGGAAAGCCAATTGGCAACCCATCCAACAGACAAACAAAAAAATATGGCCAAAGTAAGCCACCGGAATGGGATTCGGAATGATTACAATTGCTTGCTTATTATTTTTATTAAAATTAAATACATAGCATTATTAAACCTTCCTTGTTTAGGGAGTTAATAATAAAATACCTATATTTCTCAATGAATTTTAATAAACATTTTCTTAATAGTAAGTCTTGCTAAAATTCTGAAAATTATGTTTGAACTACATTATTATATTAACATCTAAACATCATAATCAAATAAAATGGATATCAAATATTCTGACAGAAGCAATCGATTTTTAAGAAAAGGCGACCTTAAAATGACTACACAATTAAAAATGCGTATATGTGTCTCTGGTTTTCCATTGGTAGCAAAAATACTACTAAACTAATATAAGTCTATACGATAGTTCCTTGGGGGAGGCCTATGTCCTGCAGTGGGCGTCTATCGGCTGAGACGACGACGACTTGTAATTTACTATCACGAGAGACCAGAAAGTGACAGCTAATATTTTAGACAAGATTTAGTTAAGTCGTGTCCTCAACAAATCGATAGCATTGATCGCCTTTTTCTTCGTTATGTTTATTAGAAAATTTCCCATGTTGAAAATTAACATCTAATGCTAATTTAAATTTACTTTAGATAGATGAGACGTAATAATTTTATAAATATTTATTTTTTAATCAGCAATCTCAAACTTCCTGGTTTTTTGGCGCCATATCCTCTAGTAGTAGTTGCATATGGTCCACGATGTGTACTCTTGTAGACGTGGCCTTTTCTTGTAGTCCATCTACTTTTGGTTGGATATGGTTTATTATATGAAACGTCAGTAGGGTACAACGGTCGACCATATATATCAGTCAACGGTCGACCATATATATCAGTTGATGGTAGTGGATTATGACTTAGCCAGTCAGAAGTTGGCGTTGTATACCAAACTACAACATGTTTTTTATGCGTTTTTGGCGTACGAGTATCTGGACGCTTTTTATATCTCTTTTTTGTAGGGTACCAGTATCTGTCATCATCTGTTTCCGAAGAACAACTTGAACTTGTGGAAAGTGACAAAGAAGTGGAATGTCCATGTTTACGTTTCCGCAAAACTATATCATCATTGATGGGATATTTTTCAACGCCTATAGTATGAGCTGATTCTCTTAAGTCATCATCAAAGGCACTGTCTACACTGCCTTCTTCGTCATCTTCGAACCTATCATACACCAAGTCATTGGACTCGCTTTTGCTTAGTTGCTTACATAACAATATATTTCCATGATTTTCATTTCCGTTACTTCCGGCCACTTTGTAAACTGCAAATTAAATAAGTACCTATCACTTTATTAAGCTTAAAAATAAACCGTTTATATTTTCTTCCTTACCCATTGTTATAATTGTGGTGAAATAACAAAGTGCCTTCATTTTTAGTTAGGTATTGTTTATCATTATATTTTTAATTTCACCTTTGTGACAATAATCCGATACAAAACTTGTTCTTACAATTTCTTTTGCCCAAATAGAATGATGTGTGTTGTTTGGTTAGCTCAATAAGAAATTTGATTAAAGTAACAGGACCATTTCAAAGTAAATGTACCTCACGATTTTTTATGTCAAATGTTTATAAACATGACATCGCGTGTATTTCAGAATGGACTTGGTTGTCAATTAGTTTTGTATTAAAATAGAATTATAAAATTCATACTTAAAAATGAAAAGTGTTGAACACAATGATATATAGATAAAGTAAAAATTAATGCAATCATTTATTTAGCTGCACTTACAATGGGTACGTAACAAAATTAACTAAAATAAAATAATGTAAGCAAGATTTTCAAGATTTGAGATAGAATTAGATTTTAATTTAAGGCTCGTATTTATAAAGCGATCTCAAGATTGAGAGCAATATTGAGTGCGGATTTGACAGGTAATTTTGTACTGGAATGACATTTCTGATACGAACTCAAACTCGCTGTCACTCTTGAGAGCTGATTATAAATACGGGCCTAAAAGACGAGACGCCATCTTCTTCAGAAGCACATTTTGGTTACTCTCAAAAAAAGATGCATGTCATTTTATTGGCACACGACGGAAAAAGGCAAGACTCAATAAAAATACTAAGGCCCGTATTTATAATCCGCTCTCAAGAGTGACAGCGAGTTTAAGTTCGTATCAGAAAAGTCATTTCAGTACAAAACGACCTGTCAAATCCATACTTAATATTCCTCTCAATCTTGAGATCGCTTTATAAATACGAGCCTAAATAATGATACTTGTATAGATATTACAACTCCCCAGCATGACCAGTGAGACATTATTGGTTCAATTAATTATAATAACTTATAGGTATCATTAAATGGATAGAATATTTGAATATGTAGTAAGGTTGTGTAGGTACGTTAAGGTACCTTAAGAATCAACAAAACTTATGTTGTTATTTTTTTTTTACAATTCACTCTAAATGAGATTTCTATTTCTATTTTGAATCAGAGGGGAGGCTAAGCTTACGCCTATTTCATACACTCGTGACTGCTGAGAAGTGCTAGTCCATTAATGAGATTATTTCACAATTTCCCTCTTACCCCTCTGGTTTGAGAAATTTAAGAGGATATGTCATGTTGGGCGTCCATCCGACTACAGAAATTACGCCCACCCTTGTTATCCAACCCTGCAAGTGACAACGATCCTGAAGGGAAACCTCGCAGGAAAAATGTTTAGGACCCCTGTATGGCCAAAAAAGTTAAACGGCAAGGGTAAGAAATTTAACCAAACGCCTGCACGATTTTTAAAAGCAAACCTTTTGTACGCAAAAACTGCTCATAAAAAATGGTTGCTACGCACTTGTAGAAAAACGGTTTATTCCGGATATATATTTCTAAAAAATGAATCTTGGAGTGGCGGGAAAAGTTTTACAAAAGTAAATGGTAGGCTCTTACAGGCCCACTTAAAAAATAAAAGCCGAAAAATCAAATTTCTCAAGAATCAATTGGGTTGAACTGTGTATACTACTCGAACGTGGTTCATTTTATAGAAGAGAACGGAATATCTAAAATATAACCACATTAAAAGAGATGTTAAATAAATGACTGTGTACCTATGGGTAAATCATCGTAAAATTGCAAATTCTTTCTCAGCGCCTGATTAACCCTAGACTATTTAGTTAGGCTGTAGCTTAGGGCGCGAGGGTCGGGGGGGCGCGCTGAAATTATGTCTTTGCATGCACTAATTTAGCATCATTGCATCTACCCTATATACTGTACGTACTACTACATATCTCAACTAGGTAGAAATAATATTTAATATTATTAGGGTTAAGATAATATTTAATATTATAAGACTTATAATTTGGGCCACACTCACAGCAAGGCCGCACTCAACGGCCCTTTTTCCCGGATTAACCGCGAGCCAGGGCCGTAACTCGATCATATTGTAACATGATTACGGACTCCGTACTCCAAGCTTTTATCTATAATGGCCTATAATATTGTGTATACCACTAAGGCTCAGGAAGCAACAGTTCGACGACGAGATTTTTTAAAACTATATTCCAGGTTTATTGCCGTACAAAGTATCCATCCATGCATGATACCTACTATCCATTCAAATTCTTTTATTATTATTCAGATTATATGATTTATTATTAGTAAGTTTTTAGCTGAAGAAGTCTATTGATTGAAACCCTAAATGATAGTATGTAATTATTTCTACAAATGAAACAAAATAGTTGCCATTCATTTTCAAGAAATAATTTTTGCCATGCTTAATGACCGTTTTAGTATAGCTAAAATTATTTTCTTAAAACGAAAGGAGTATATAGGAGATAGAATCGAAGTTTGAGCAAGTTCATTCAAAAGCCTTAATAACGGTAGCATACCTACCTACCTATAATAACGACATTACAGGTTAGTTACAATTAATTGGGACAGCTACATCTGAAGCAAATAAAAAACAGAATAACATTGCTAATCGTTAAATCGGTTGTAAAACAAGCCCCCACTCCAAACATAAATTACATCCAACTGTGCAACTCAAACTAAAAACCGTTATTTGTGAGATGGCGGAAGTCGAAACCGGAAGCTGCTGCAGGCTGCAGAGGAGAGATATTCAGCACTTCCGGTCTAGCGCGCAAGCGAGGAAATGAATAGTCCATCTATTGAAAGGTACAGAATATGTTGAATTTTTCAGAAAATACTTCAATATTAGATATTTTTAAGTGTTTAGTATCACTTGTTCAAACTTGTCTGGTGGTCTAGACTGCAGTGGATTCTGGAACACCTAGTAGAATAAGAGGTTCAGTGGATACTGGATACTGACTTATGATTTAAAAAGTTAGGTATATCTTGATTTTTTTTATTTTTTATTTTACCCTACTTTTGTCAACGCTATGTTGCGATGATGATGTATCAGAGGCAAATTATCATTTAAGGACATAAACACGGCAAACAAAATACGTTACCAATACCCGCTATTCTAATAATCATCCCAAGGGCTCTACCTACATCGCAACATAGCGTTGACAAAAGTAGGGTAAAATAAAAAATAAAAAAAATCAAGATATACCTAACTTTTTAAATCATAAGTCAGTATCCAGTATCCACTGAACCTCTTATTCTACTAGGTGTTCCAGAATCCACTGCAGTCTAGACCACCAGACAAGTTTGAACAAGTGATACTAAACACTTAAAAATATCTAATATTGAAGTATTTTCTGAAAAATTCAACATATTCTGTACCTTTCAATAGATGGACTATTCATTTCCTCA
>JARACY010005825.1:0-20127 GCA_029255725.1 Scrobipalpa atriplicella
TTCTTCATCAGCAACATCGCTACAATCCTGTGGGGTTTTCAAGACCTCCTCATCGTGCTGATCAGCATGGGTTTGACTTCAAGGTATCAGAGGCTGAACCAGTGCGTTGCTAAGATGACCTCGTATGACAAACATGAAACTAAATGGTGTAAGGTAACAATCTATTAAAATTCTTCGTTTTCATATGTCGTAGCCCTAATAAATTAAGTGCTTATCACCTTAGCCACCACATTGGTTTAGGTGATAAAAGGTGTCTTGTTAAAATTAAACCATAATATAATGTGAGTTTTTGAACAGTGGTCTCTGTGGTGTGCAGCCCTTCTCAATGCGGATATTGCGGATTCGATTTCTAGTTGACATGCGCATAATTTGATACTATTAATTAAATAATTTGAAAATTACTAAACAAAACAGTATTTTGTACTCAGTCGTAGATTATCATTATCAGTACACAGAAACACTGAAAACCTACACCTGGAGGAAGATTCGAGAAGCATACGTGAAGCAAGCGTTGCTGGTGCGGAAAGTGGACGCGTCTATCGGGGGTCTCATACTGCTCTCCAGCTCGGGAAACTTCTACTTCATCTGTCTACAGCTCTTCCTGGGTATCACGTAAGATGTTTTATACCATGTAATGATGATAATGATGTCTCTGATAGGCATTTAAAAATAGACAAATACATTTTATGCTCGACGTTTTGACCAAGTTGCATCAGTCATTGTCGCGAATTGACTAGAGAGACGAGGTGAAGAGTTATGACTCATTTATAAACAATCATAAGATTTTTAGAACTAACAGTGCTATTTCATTTTTGATAAAACTTATGACGTTCAAAGAAATGAGACTTCAACCATTATGACGTATGTTCTATGTATCTTGCAAACTTGGATCCTAGAAATACCACTTTGCTGTACCAAAATATGAGCTACAGCAATCTTAGGCTTAGCTAGAGATCTCTCAACTGAGCTAGAGCTTAATCTTAAGTTTTAACGCTTTATCAAACCCCATGTTGACCCCGAGTTTTTTAAAAAGCTCTAATTTTTAGATGATCGATAAATCTTATACCGAAAAGCATGACGTCAGTGACATCTATTGAATCTTTTTTTCAGCCAAGGAATATCGGGAGATTTCCTCAAGCGGTCATACTTCTTGATTTCCCTGCTTTGGCTGATCCTAAGGTTCTCCTTCGTGGTGCTGTCTGCAGCTGATGTGAACGTAAACTCCAAGAAAGCCTTGAGCTACCTTCAGGAGTGCAACGATCAATGCTATAACACTGAGGCAAGTTTACTAGATTTACTTTGAAAGAGAGAACTTAGCTGTCGGGAACTCTTAGATTCAAGATAGTTTATATCATAAAGTACTGTGAGTTATGTACTATAGATCTATATAAAATAAGTCAAACATTGTAATAGAGTACATAGAATAACAAAATTTAATCGCTTTGCATTTACGTTGAATGAATAATCATTCATGCATGGAGTATTACAACTAACTAAAGTACGTCACAAAAATGCACGTCTAGTCATCTAAAAATGACCGTTAGATGCTGATTTGTTGAATGTTTTGAGCTCTACAATAATTCAATTACAAAAGGCATGTAATTACTTGGCGTTTTTAATTATAGGGTTAGTGAACAGCTAATTCAACCAATTCTCTTTGTAATACTTCTTTATTACAAACAAAACCAAAACTTCAGTATAAATTACAAGAAAAATTCTCAATTTATATTATGTTTTGTTTTAGATTGAACGGCTTATAAAACAATTGACGAAAGATTTTGTTGCCCTCAGTGGAGTTGGTTTCTTCTATTTGGATAGAGGGATGTTGTTACAGGTAATACGGTGTAAAAAAATTATAATTTTATTCCATTATGTTACCAAATCTTTTTAATAATTATTATTGCAGATGGCAGCTTCAATAGTAACATACGAATTAGTGCTCATACAGTTTGATGGAAAAGCCGGACAGCAACATGAAACCCTCAAACTACCTAATGTTAATACTTGATAATATGCTTGATAAATAATAACATTCGTAATCTAACATTTTTTTTACTAATAAGTATTTAAATTTCCTAGTTTTAATGCACAAGAATAGGTTAGGAAGGAAGAGCTACGCGGCCTTCTGTGAAGGAGGTCGTGGTTCAAATCCCATCACGTACCAATGTGTTGTTCGGTTTTCGAATTTCATATGTACGTTTATTCGGCGCTTTTACGGTGAAGTAAAACATCGTGAGAAAACCTGCACACACCTACGAAGAAATTCAAAGGTTGTGTGTAACCTAATCTAGGACTGGGTCTGGTTTCCCTTCTGGGTTGCGGAGGTCAGATGGCAGTCGCTCTGTGTAAAAACCAGTACCCTCGTTCAATCCCCTAGATCAGGTAGCCGACCCCGTGAAATACGGGCAAAAAAAGGGCTAGGAAGATGAGGTTGGTATATTTTATTTAAAATAACAAGTTTGTATGCGAGCTGGTAGGTAGATTCATTACGTAGCCCTATTCGTAGAAATTTACTACAGTCGTAGCACTTTGCTACGATGGTGCAAAAAATGTTGAGTAGTGCGCTTTAACGGTATAAAAAGTATGAGATTGATTCAAAAGTTTATTGCTATTATCGTTGTTAACATTAACTCAAGACCAACGGTTACGTTTCATCCTGATCCAGGTCGGTCTGATGTCTTATCAATATGATATCATCATCATCATCATCATCAGCCACAACAGTCCACTGCTGGACATGGGCCTCCCCAAAATTGGGGGTATATGCCATACTCATCACGCTTGGCAGGCGGGTTGGTGAGCGCGAAGAGTTTTCCATTCACAGGGATCGCTGCTGCCCATTCGCTGGATTTATCCCTTAGTCGCCTTTTACGACACCCACAGGAAGATATGGGGTGATGCTATTCTAACCCGGCACCATACGGAGAAGGGTTTAAGGGTTATTACAGATGAATTATGTTTTGCTAAAGTGACGTGTTGTCAGCCCATCGCCTAAATTGCAATACACTGAAACCCTCGATTCCCTTAGCTGGTTTTTACAGCATGCCCGGGAGAAGATGCAGCTGGCACATTCTATTCTTTTCTATCACTCCCAGTCCAGCATGGAAGTATATGATATGGCACCTTAAAAAATTTACTCTTGAATATTTTGTAACATAAATATTTTCACGTCAATCAGTCAGTGTCTTGTACAAATAGAATTAATATTTGTCACAATTTTTGTTACAAGTTAACATGTTTACATAGTTGACTGCGTTAGCTAACTTCAATAAACAGTTTATTTTCACACAGTTTATTTTGACACCGATTTAAATCTAAGTCAAATGTTGGATGTCACTTTTTGGTAAGTAAATATTTGACTTTCGTTTCATTGAATTTATCATAAATTATTTAGGTGTTTTTTATTTTTCATAAAATAATACTTCAAGTTAAACACTTTCAGTTCTAGTGGTCATAAGTTGGTAGTAATTGCGTGTCCTTTTCTTTTCAATTGTCACATTTTAAGATATTTTTGTATTCTACGCTTGCTACAGGTAAGATTATAGGGACATATATATGATACCTGAAATATAATGCACACAGTATTTTGATTTGAGTGTCCTCAAGTTAGCTAGTTAGATGTTTTTATTTGTGCTGCTTTTTAAACCCGGTATTCAAGAAGAACAGGAGTCGTAAATTGGTTTATTTATCTTTTATCACTATCTTCCATAAGGATCCTATCTGTGGGAAATAAGTTAAGTTTACCTAACTTTTTTTTAATCAATTGATTGTCCTGATTTCAGCCATATACATCTATTTATTACTTCAGTACTTTTTCATGCTTTTATCGCACTTTGTTTGATGTAACATTGTTGTTGTCTTTTGTCTTTTATGTAGATAAAAATGTAACTATTACTCGTATCTATCTTTATATCGTCACTTTTCAGCAATGGTAAACATATTTAGCAGAAAACTAAATCCAAAAACATCAACCAAAGTCCAGGATGTTTCGACTGCAGGTCAGGTCACGGAGTATTGTGAGATGTACAATTGCTTACGACGGCTGATGCGGCTGACACGATGGTTCGGATTGTTCCCGCTAGAGGGTCTGGATTCAAATAACATTTCGGGATTGAAGTTTGTATCACTTTTAGATACTTGTGTTTAATTTTATGTTCACTGTTCATGAGTCAATAAATTACTTCCAAGCTAAAAATACTGAATGCGTCAACTGCTTCTCCTCCGGGGCATGTTGTAAAAGCTAGCAAAGGAGTTTGAGGGTTATAATGTATTTAGGCCTTTGGCTAACTATTAAAGCTATAACACATTTCCACAAACATTGTCATAGCATCAGTGTACTGTACTAGAAGGATATCTCCAAAATAATTTATAAGTGAAAACTTTGCTCATTAAGATAATCTTTTCAAATTTTCAGGTTCAATTTAAAATCCTTCTATGGGCTGTACTTATTTTTATCAATTTTGGGTCAATTTATAATGGCAGTTATTTCGTTTTGGACATTAATATGGAGCAAGCTAGCCTTAGCCAGACTAAGTAAGTAGTATTTACTTTGAGGCAAAAACTAATATATTGCTTGAAAAAAACTGTAACACGCACTGAACTACTATTATACTAGCGTATATGGAACAGCCATCACAAACATACGACATGTCCCCAAAATTCAATAAGGTGTCCACACGAATTTCATCCGTATTTAATTTTAAAGGGTTTATATTGACGTAATTTATTATTTTTATATTAATACCCAGTGCGACATGTTTCTAACTTTTTAACTCTTTTTTATTAAAAATCGAGTCAGACCACTAGTATGAATATGAGTGCATGCACAGATATTAAATGGGACATAAAGTGCTTGGATGATGACATGTCTGCTCCATACATTAGCTCAGTGGTAACAGGTACCTAATTTTTTTTTTCAGCTCATACATTCCTCTACGTGGGATCATTCGTATGTTCTATATTATTGATTGATCTAGCAAAAAGCTGGCCAATTCTGATGAAAGAAATAGCTGAAATAGAAAAGGAGATTACAGTGAAGTTGAGAAAAGGTCTTTTAACGTGCATTTTCCGGATTGTGCTCATAATAGTGATATTTTATGCAGGTTAGTCAAAGTAACTATACGGGGTGTAAGGGACAGCGTTCCGCAAACTGGTAGGGGTTGCTCAGACAACCAAACTGAACAACTATCATCGGTTTTTTTTTCAGGAAATGAAAAAAAAATTTGCATTTTCATACAAAGTGACCGCCTCGATCCGACAATTTGTATGGAAAAGCAAATTTTTTTTATCAGTTTGCGGGACGCTGTCCCATACACCCGGTATTTTCATCACTTACAAAATTTCTCATAATAAATTCTAAATTCTCATTTCTAAAAAATTTCTTATGAATTGCAATTTTTATGTACGGGGCGGGCAAACCCTGAAATTAGAATTATTTTATTTTATTTATGAAATCCTAGAATTAAATGTGGCTGAAAATTATTCAAAATATTAACTTGTTTTCAGCGGAACACATCCTCTGCTACATGTACGTCATAAACTTTGCCATGAAGTGTCTCCAAGATTTCAGCTTCAGCTATGACGTCATGGATATAGTAGTGACGTTGAAGCTACAAGTGTTCCTGCAAAATGACACTCCTGATACGTTTCACTTCTTATCGGGGGCATTGTTTGAGGTACTTCCATTACGACAAGGGTTAAAATAAATGTGGCAAAATGAACTCAGGGTAAGGGCGGCCACACATAAACATGTCACGACGTCGTAAAGTTCAATGTTACGTCAACATTGAACGCTTTGTCGCCGTGACGTGGATATTCACGACGCACAACGTAACTCACGTCACGGCATCGTGAAAAGGCTCGTTGATTACCGTAGTTTTTCTTGAAAATTTTGCTGAAGCTCGCCCCGTCACGATGTCTTGACGTGAGAATTTACATTGTGTGGCGTAGATATCTAAGTCGCACAACGTAAAAACTTACGTCACGACGTCGTACCGGGGCACGCTGCGACGTTGTCACCTGGATTACCGTAGTTATTTTCAAAAACTTTGTCGCAACGTGCCCCGTCACGATGCCATGACGTGAGTTTTTACGTTATGCCACGTGGATATCCACGACGACGTAACGTTCAACGTTGACGTTACATTGGACGTCACGATGTCGTCACGTCTTTAAGTGTGGCCGCCCTAACGCCACCAACGTCATTTTTGACGGTTCTTCCTGTATGCAGCGCCCTTGCCTACATTCATCTACAACTTTGTCAGATGTGGCTCATAATAAAAAGATCGTAAACTGAAGTATGACTGAAGTCTGTCTTTAGATGGGACAATGTTGTAGCAATCTACTTGTTGATGTACAAAGTTTTGCTCGACATTGCTAATTTTGATTTACGACTCTGCTTTGAAAGATAACTTAGGCTCGTATTTATAAAGTGATCTCAAGATTGAGAGAAATATTAAGTATGGATATAATAACCTCTTTTTTCCAGTTCACAAATGCACAAGCAAAGTTCGTATCAATCTTGGTTGATCTTCTAGTGATATGCCACTCCATTTACTTAGGATTTTATTTTAAAACCTTGAATAACCACATTGAATCTCAAATAAATAACGTAAGTATTTTATTCTACCAATTATTATATAAAGTTTCTGTTCTGGATTACACATAGTAAAAAATTAATATAAATGTGTCGTGGAGCAACATCGACCAGTAACGACCACTATTAGAAACAGGTGACCGGGACCGACTGCTTAGCGTGCCCTCCGAAGCACGGAATGCGTTTTCTTCCAGACAATCAGGTAGATTCAGCCTGCATTGTCCTAACCAAACTTGGGAAAATCTCACAAAGTGATAAATAGACAAATACCAAATTTGTGTGTCGCCCCCTTGGGAATCGAACCCAGGACCTCCGGATCGTGAGCCTATGGCTCAGACCACTAGACCACGGAGGCAGTTCGAAAATGAGAGTAAAAATAAGATAAAACTAGTATTATATTTTCTTTTAGAAGTCTACAGATTGGGGTCATCTTCGTTACCAATATGCGCGTTTGGTGATTTTGGTAAAAAAGGTCAACGACCGTTTGTGTTACTTCGTTTTGTTGTCGTTCTCTTCCAACCTGTACTTTACTGTTGTACAACTTTTCAATAGTTTAAGGTTAGTATCTCCAATAACAAAATAAGTAACAATGTTTACTCCAATAATGAAACTTTACTTTAAATTTTGAATAAATTTATATTACATACATACATACAATATCACGCCTGTATCCCTAATGGGGTAGGCAGAGCATCAACGATCCAAACAAAGATCGTTCCGCCACGTCTGACAAGTTTTGAGAGTTGTTTAAGATAGATCTGTAAATTTCTGTAGTGACAGGTTGTCAGCCCATCGCCTAAATTACAATATACTGAAACCCTCGAATCCCTTAGCTGGTTTTTACAGCATGCCCAGGAGGAGATGCAGCTGGCACATTCTATGTTTTTCTATCGCTACCAGTCCAGCATGGAAGTATTTATATATTATCATTATTATAATGCACTCCCCTGCATTGTCTGGAAGAAAACGCATTCCGTGCTTCGGAGGGCACGCTAAGCAGTCGGTCCCGGTCACCTGTTTCTAATAGTGGTCGTTACTGGTCGATGTTGCTCCACGACACATTTATATTAATTTTTTACTATGTGTATGTGGAAAATAAATGTATTTGTATTTGTATTTGTAGTTATTTATTATATCATACAAAAATAAAAACGTTAGAATAGGTACCAAATAAATACGTTAGCTTTTCTGATATATTTTGGAGAAATTAAACGGTTATATATTTTCAGAACTCCTACGTACGAATTTGGTATTTGTGACTACGAAGGAGCTCTTGAGTAAGTACAGTATGGCATGGAGAAAGGAGTACATAGGGCCGCTCAAGACGTTTTTCCTAAAAAAAAAAATATTGTCATGAACCTTTCGTATAAATTATGCAAGTAAGTAAATAAAGTGTACAAATAAAAACATTAATAATTACCTGAGAAAAGTTAGAATATCTTCAGCGGCCTTTTGGACCTTGTTTTTTAGCTATCGGGTTTCATTAACAAAAAAAAAAACAATCCATTTACAATTTTTCAGGGCTGCCACGGGCGCAATACACGAACTTTTCTACAAGTTTTCATTTTCATATCTCATCATGAGAATTTTCTTGGTGTCTTTACTGTCAGCAAATGTACACACATATGCTTGTCAGCCTATTTCCGTTCTGGGAGAAGTTCATGCTTCAAAATATGGCAGAGAGGTAAGAATTCTTTAAGTAAGTAAAACTATGAAGGATAATTTAGTACCTAAGTTTATAAGATGATTATGATTTCAATTTTTTTCACTATATCTGAATGAACCAGCATAGATAATAAAAAATAATTAAAAGGTTATTATTTTCGTTCTATAAACAAAGTTTATTGGTAACTCTATAAGCACTTATTTTTACTTACTAATTTACCGGGTCACTAAGTACCGATTAAATTTTGGTGGTAAAATCACAGGGAATTAACATAAGGATTTACGAACAAAAATAAAATAAAAAGACTATTATGAGAGTAGTGTAACAAGTAACAACTTGCCGCCCTGGTGACAACTCGCTTGATCCTCATTCCACCCGCGACCACGGTGCGTGTAACCGAATCGAAACGTTGATGATAAAAGGGAAATTCCTTATGTTTTTACCACCAATAATAAAATTTATCGCGAGTAACCCGACTATTATGTAAAAAAAATGTTTCTTTGCTACTGACCGTTTATTTTCTATTTTTCGGTTTGATAAGATTCTTAACTTTTTATAGGAGAGAAGAACGAAACGATCAATCGACAAAATACAAAATATTTTACCAATTTTTGAACTTTATTAAACTTATTTGACTTTACACTATTTATTAGATTCCAAGATTTGACATTTGATTTCAGATTCAAAGGTTTTATCGTCAAATAACCTACACCACTATTGGAGTAAATGGTGTTTTTTTCTACGTCACTCGGGAGATGATACTCAAGGTACAAACAATTTAAACGTCTTTACAACTTTTGAACTAAAATATCATATTTTACTTATTAATTCAATGAATAATTCTTTTCAGGTGTTGGGGACTTTGGTAACATACGAGCTGGTCCTGCTTCAGTTCACTCACAAAGCAGCAATGAATAATATAAATAATTCAACCTACAGTAGTAATGATACAAACAGTCACTATAGGGGATTTACTTTTTCTTTTTAACTAGAAAATTATAGGCATGTCAAACAATAATATTGTGTATTAAAAAAAAAACACACTGTTTAACACACTCTTTTTCACACTGTGTACAAACTATGGTTACCGACAGACTTCTTGAGGTAGAGTGCGAAAGTTTTCACATCTGAAATTCACAGTTAAAAGATTGAATTTTTGATGTGCGATGCGCAAACTACTTATGCCATTCTATCTCCAGTTTATTGCCGGGATCAATAATTAAGGTGCTGAATCCGAAATTTCGCAAAATTGGGGCAGTTCTATTAAGTTACTATAGATATTTCATTTAAAAAAAAAATTAGTTCTTTTGAGAGGGAGAGTATACTCTTTAACTTTTTAGATTTAAAAGAATATTCTAGTAGTAAGCATTGTTCATTGCATGTAATACTGAAACATAGAAACCCTTCTTAGGTGTATATTATATATATTTGAATGGAAAACTTCATTAATGAACATTTGCAAGTCAAACAAACATAGAGTTTTCCAAGATAAAGAGGTCACTGGATTCAAATGTTTTTTTTTAAGATCATAAAACGAGCAAGTCGACAGAATTTCTGCCATTCAGAAACTTTGAACTTCTCTTAGTAAAATAGTCTGAATAAAAAATCTGTTCATTCACACACTGAGATTTTTCATTAACCAAAGTACCTTATTTTAATGGCTTGTTTTGATCATAAAACTGAACAACTTTCTGTATGGAACTTAGGTCGAAATATATAAAAATTTAATTTCCAAAGTCACCCAGTCAGAGTCATTTTGTACGGGCGCGCTATTATTTTTTCATATTTCGACCTAAACGCCATGGAAAAAGTTGTTCAGTTTTATAGTCTAAACAGGCCCTCCAAATTATTTGATAAATAAAAATTCTCGGTGTAAGTATACTATAAAAAATGGGATCCATTTTTTTCGAATTTTAACGAAAATTTAGGCTTTAACCCCTTAACAGTCGTTTTGATGAACCTCTGGTTCTGAATAAAGGCTGTCTCATTTCCACCGCTATTGTTAACGTTTAAGTCAGAGCTACTCAAACTGGATTAAATTAAATTTTCCTGAAATTGTGCAATAAAAAACAGTAAATTTTTTGTGTTTAGCAGTTTTAAGGGTAAATTCACTCACATCGGTTCCAAGTAGTAGAATCTACATCCTAAATACATTATAGTCACGTTTTACCTCCAATAGGGTAAACAGAGCGTAAACAACCTAAACAAAGGTCGTTAGTTCTCGTCTGACAAGTTTTGAGGGTTATTCGAATCCACTGTTAGTACATTCATATAGTGACAGGTTGTCAGCCCATCACTTTAATTACAATATTAAGATTTTTACAGCATGCCCGGGAGGAGATGCAGCTGACACATTATATGTTTTTCTATCACTCCCAGTCCAGCATGGGACCACTAGAATCTAATGGGATAGTAGTAGATGTTAAAGGCTATGATGCTGAGGCTGTCCGATTGCTTACTTGCTCCCAACTGGTACACTTTGGGAAGCACTGGTTCAGGCTGAATTTCAATTTAAATACTCCTTTCACACCACCCGCAGGGACTGAGGGGTAAAGCTCGTATTTATAAATCCATCTCAAGATTGAGAGCAATATTGAGTCCGGATTTGACAAGTCATTTTGTATTGGAATGACGTTACTGATACGAACTCAAACTCGATGGCACTCTTGAGAGCTGATTATAAATACGGGCCTAAGTATCTCCTCCGCCGAGTTGCTCTGATCTTTTGCCGTATATTTTAATGTACCTACTTTTTAGACGTCTAAGAAAATACTGGGTGCAAGGGATAGAAACGAAAAGGGCTTGCTCATTCAATGAAACTGACTTTCACCTGGAAATTGTTTCAGCAAATGTTTTTTTTTTCACACAAAAATTGGTATGTTTGAGGTGGTGATTTTGTATGAGAAAATTTAAATATTTTAACATTTCCTAAAAACAAATTCTGGTGAAAGTTGTTCAGTTTCATTGACTGAGCAACCCCAATCCAATTTCTGAAACGCGGATTCGAGAGGTTCAGTAAATTGTAATTCTGGCGATGGGCAGACAAGTTTTCACTACAGCAATATACTTAAAAAAAAACTCAAAACTTGTCAGCAATGGCGGAACGACCTTTTTAAGTTGCCTAACTCTTTAGAGATAAAGGCTTGTACATGTACATCAGTAAAAATCTTTAGTTTCTATCTATCTTGCAAACTATGTATGGGTTCATCTCTTTGTTTGTAGATGGCAAGTTTTAACAAGAACAATAGACGGGGTTTCCTTTTGAAACAGCTGTCTAGTTTAAGATAGGAACAGTAAGTAATACCCAACGCTTTTCATTCTGAAAGTGTTCGTGTTTTCCTACTTTTGCACAAATAAAATTTTTCCTGCCAATAATAGGTAGTAGAAAAAAACTAACTGTAATTTGTAAAACCATGACATATAATTTAATATACGGGCTATTCATACTATCATTGGGATCAATTCTGAATGCGACCTACTAAAGCTAAAATTAATTTAACTTCTTACATTCAGATAAATCAAGAACCATCACCATCACCATGTCTGCCCTTAGATCCGTTAGTCAGTCAGTCAGTGAGTCATTCAGGCTATAGATTTAGTAAAGTCGTTCTCTCACCGAATCGATAGCAATGTAGAACAAGCTTGTATCCCCTGGTTGTTCTGGTGGCACGTTTAAACAAGACCATGGATCAAATTGTCCCTTGAGACAACAATATAAAGAGGTGTTTACTTGTCTCAAGCAGGTAAATTATTGCAACACCTTGGTTTTATACTGAAATCTTAATTGGTTTGATATATTCTGCATTAGGTTTACCAAAGAAAAATAATGTGCAAAAGGATTTAGGTAGGCTAACATTAAGTTACAAATTAGGGCCTAGGCTAGGTTATACATACTTTGTAGGTAAATTTATTGTAAGCCTAATCTTTAAAGCCATATATATTGCTGGAGTTGTGAAAGATTTATTAAAAAATAGCTTAAATAAATGAAACTGTTTTTAGGTTATTTTTTCCTTCAGGATTTATTTTTTATTTAGTCATAATTCATCATTCAGTTGTTGGAGTAAAATGACACAACCTTAACAATATTGTTTTGCCGAACACATTATGTATAAAAAATCTGTTTATTTTTTACATTTACTTATAATTTTAAGAAGTAAAAAAAAATACTGGTATTTTTACAATAGTAAATATATTAATATTTCTGCTACTTGTTAAAGTATTTTACAAAATATGATAGTTAAAACAATGTAGATATAAAAAACAAAAATTTCTCTGGAGGATAAGCTTGCTGTGTTCCGTCGGTGCGAGAGACTTCCAGTGCCATTACAGGCATCTTCAGGGTGAGCTCGCTCCATCGTCGACTCTGTTTAGATAGATAGATAATCATTTTATTCGGTACCAGTAATTAAAATCTGACAACTTAAAAAATAAATAGCGTAATAGTTACACCAGATACCTGGTCTGTTACGGTCATCCCTGACCATGTGTCTAGAGTCGGAAGTAAACCCATAATTTTAATTTAAAAAAAAACAATAATTAAAAAAATACAGATAAAGACAGCAGTTTTTTCTGTGGGTTGTACATTTACCTCGATAAACCGACTGCTGAGTGGTCAATCAATTGGTATTATTCAGTAGCTGCTGTAGTCTCTAGTAACGGCAAAGCTGTTGTAGCATTGACTACCGCTGCTGCTGGAGATGGCGAGTTGAACTGCACCATTACTAGCTCGTAAGTCACTATAGTACCTGCTACCTAAAAAAAAAATTTTGTATGGGACCGCGTACCATAAACTGATGGGGGGTTGTTCAGCCAACAACTTTCTCACCAGGAAATTCTTCCAGGAAATGAAAATAAAAGGCTTTCTTATACACATTGTCTTACCGAGATGGCCATTTTCTATCAATAATTTCCTGGTGAAAGTTGTTCAGTTTCGTTGACTAAGCATCCCCATATCATTGTTTAATTTCTAGTACATTGTCTCCTTACACCCGGTATACACTATAATCAATAAGAATTACAAAAATTAAAAGCATGCTATATGGTGTCATGTAAAAATGGAATTCATCATAGCATCATTGCCAAAATTACGATGGGCAGTAACGTCTTAGGCCCGTATTTATAATCAGCTCTCAAAAGTGACAGCGAGTTTGAGTTCGTATCAGAAATGTCATTTTAGTACAAAACGACCTGTCAAATCCATACTTAATATTGCTCTCAATCTTGAGATCGCTTCATAAATACGACCCTTAAATTCGTTTAAAAATAAATAAAAGTTGTCTCTACTTACTGTCCAAGAGAAGTCCTCGGGTTACTGAAAAGAACTGCAGTCCGCTCAGAGCAACCTTTTCACCGTTTACGTGGTCCAGAAACCTTTGGACCTGGAACAAAATCGTTAATTCTTCATTTTTAAAATCTATATGAATATGCTTAAATCCAGATTGAGTAAGTAAGACACAACACACAGAGATTGTGTACAGTTAGCATCATAGAAAAGTACATACATAAATATATAATCACGCCTTTATCCCTAATGGGGTAGGCAGAGCAATAACGACCTAAACAAAGTTCGTTTCGCCACGTTTGACAAGTTTTGAGGGTTTTACAGATGATTGCGTATATTGCTATAGTGACGGGTTGTCAGCCCATCGCCTAAATTAAAATACACAGAAAACCCTCGAATCCCTTAGCTGTTTTTACAGCATGCCCGGGAGGAGATGCAGCTGGCACATTCTATGTTTTTCTACCACTCCAGTCCAGCATAAAAAAGTGACCCCGGATTCATTGCTTTATGTATATTATTGCTTGTTTTCATGGATACCTTTAATGATTCTAAGTGGTAGGTACTGTGGTAGATGGACCTCCTGTTATGCTATTGCGTTATAATAGTAGCATTATTTTTTACTATAAATTCATATCAATATTTACACGATTCTATCGTGGTTTGTAGGTAGTAGATTTAAATAGCAATTGCTAAAAATACCATCAACCTCTTCTCTCTTTCTCTTTTTCTTCCATGCTGGACTGGGAGTGGTAGAAAAACATAGAATGTGCCAGCTGCATCTCCTCCCGTGCATGCTGTAAAAATCAGCTAAGGGAATAGAGGGTTTCAGTGTATTGCAATTTAGGCGATGGGTTGACAACCTGTCACTATAGCAATATACATAGGTAATCACCTGTATAAAAACCCTCAAAACTTGTCAGACGTGGCGCTAATTACCTTTATTTAGGTCGTTTTTGCTCTGCCTACCCCAATAGGGATAAAGGCGTGATTTTATGTATGGATGTTTTTATGTACCATCAACCTTATTCACCTCAACACAATACACCGGCGAAGGAACATCGTACAAGACGTGGGCAGGCACAGAGGAGGCCGAGTGTACTTGTGACGCGATCAAAGAGACCGCCACTGATCGACCAATCAGGAACCCCAGTGAGAACAAAAAGTATGCCGACGCTTCGTAGCCGCCGAAGATACTGCTTTTAGTCGTATTGCTGAAAAAAATAAGATCGGTTGTCGAATTAATTGATCTAAATTCTAGATAATCTATCGCAGTTGGTTGTAGTACTAGCGTGTACTGAGAGGTGCCTTTTGGTGTGTTCACTCCTAAATGTGGCTCTTAAGGGCATGTTCATTGTTGTATGCACGCACGTGCATAGCTGTGGACCTAGAGTTAAAGACTGTTTTATTTTTAAACTTACATCTGGTCCTTAATTTGTAATTATTAAGTTTATATAAAATTATATTAAAATACAACTTTTTTCACTTTATTAACTCACCCTTTCTTTATAACATGACTACAATCATCCGAGCCTTTTATTCCGTTACTGTAAATTAAAAACAAAAATTTTGGTAAAATATTACAAGATAATCAAATCATTCAACAAAACAAACAGCAACCAAAAACTTACTCGAGAGAATTAAATAACTGCAAACAGATGAAGAACAGGTTATTCGCAAAAGATATAAAAATTACGCCACTGATCACTTCATCAACCCTCCTGACCAATTGCGTGACTCGTCCGTAGTCTTCACGTGACGACTTCCAGAATACTTCCGGCAAATACTAAAAGAAATTGGCCTCAAGAAAAAATTGGACACAAGATATTGAATGTTATTTACCAGTCTTCAATGTTTAAATTCAGAATCAATTATGTATTTTTTTATCATAAAACAATCAATTTAAAAGAATATAATTTACTTTATGGTAAATGACTGAAAAAAAGGTTGGTCACATTCCTAAATGCGGTTAATATTTTGTATTTTCGGCGCATATGCCATAGCGTAAAAGAAATTTACGTATAAAGCTGACTGCGTGGATGTACCTAGTAATTCCATACAAAATCTGGCGTCTCAATGCCGAATTTGAACAACTGTGACATTTCTATGAGCTTAGAAACAGCAAATGTTATATCGAAATCACCGTATAATTATGAAGAACATCATAATCAACTCTGTTTTTCAATACTTTTTGTATACATTGAGATATATGCAAAAATATATGAAATCGGCTTGAAACAGCCACATGCTAGAAAAGGACAGAGCGCGCATTCTGTCATTGGTTTGAAAGGGACAGTTGCCGCGAGCACATAGACCCTTAATATAAAAAAAACAGGTTCTACTATTTGTTTGTAAATCTATTACTATTACCTAATCATCCTTAACTAGTCCACGACTGGACATTGGCCTCCCCCGATCAGGGAGTTATTTGCCATATTTTCCGATTCTTATAGAGACAGTCAGTAAAATTGACTTACTGTAAAAGTATAATAGTTTTTAAAAATCTTCTGCTTGGGTAAGTAATTAACAAATTGTTTGTATACCCTTCGTTCATCTTTTTTTTTCTAGTCCCCTCCATTTTATAATAACGAAGTATTTTTATGGAAGGTCAGTGTTTTACGAGGTCATTTATTTATGATTTCAGCTACTGTAATATTCTATGGGACAACACTGATTACAATGTACATGTTCTTCAAAGTGGCGCAAAACTGGCCGGCTTTAGTACAACATATTGCCAAGACTGAGCAAATTGATCCAAATTATGACATACAACTAAGTAAAAGATGCAATATCACTTGCGCGATTGTACTTGCGATGGCACTGTGTAAGTACATAAAAAGTTTTGGTTAAAATATTTACTTTAAGACATTTAATTCATACTACAACTTTGAACAAGTACAATGCGGGTCTATAATATTAAAATTAGTCAATATAGCCAGTTTGCTAAATGAGTTATGATACGTGCGCAATTTGACGTATGTTTTTTTTTTTTAAATAATAGTTAAAAATGGCGGAAATATTTTAAAATCCCGACTTATTTATCCTACACACTATAAAAACACTTTGTTCTAAAAAACGGCCGTTTTTAGCAATAATGTCAAGTCTTTCCTCCTCAATTAATTACTTCTAAAAAATAACTAAGGGTGACAGAACAAAAGTTTTGAAAAAGTCTTATTTTCGAGTTATGATTTTTTTACAAATGGGAGCGCCACCGCTAGGATAGGATAGGAGAGGTATTTAATAGGATAAAGTTTCTTAACTTCCATTGGAGCTACTATAAGTACGATTGCGTGATACCCGTAAAAACGTTATCCATGTTTTTTTTATTTCTTTTTACAGTTGAGCACATACTGTCTCTGCTCTCAGCCTTTGCAGGAGCGATGTTGTGTTACCCTGATGACAATCTATATGAAGGGTTTGTAAAGTATTTCTACCCATGGGTATTCAACTTTATACCTTACTCACCAGTACTTGGAGTCATTACGCAGGTTGGATCATATAATTTATCAAGAAACAATGCTGAAGGTTCTCAGGATACCATTCTAATTCTAATTTTAAGATGGTGCTGTCACGTTCTCAACTTTGACATGTGAAAGAGATAGACAATAAAAAATTTATTTACTTTACTAATTTAACGTAAGATTCTTAAAATTTATACGGCGGAAATGTTTTTCACTCACGATAATATTCACAGAAAAACTAGTCTAAATAATAATTATTACGATCTGTGATTAAGACATGTGATAATTATAGGTAAAAATAGACCGATTGCATAAATAAAACATTAATACCCATTTTGTCAGTTACGATAACTTACGTTGGAGGCATTGAAATGACATAAAAAAAAATCAAATTCCTTATTTTAAGCTTACTTCAGTTAAAAAATGTCAAAGTTATGTATTTATTTATGTCAAAGTTAAGAACGTGACAGCGCTATGTTAAAATTAGAATAAGAATGATGTTGCGAGAATTGACATCATTATGTTACTTTACTTATTGTTTACAGAATTTTGAAATTAAACTTTTGTGTTTTGTCATTTTCAGTTTCTACATTTTCAAGGAACTTTTATTTGGAACTTTTCTGACTTATTCGTAATAACTATGAGTTATTATTTGACATCCCGTATGGAACAAGTAAACAGAAGATTATTAGCTGCACAAGGAAAGGTGAGAATACAACTTATAATAAAATGCACAATCAAAATTTATCTTAACCATTGATAGTTTTTTTTTTTGGAGTTTGCTTTTGGAATATCTAACAATTAGTTATTTCAAAAGTATTAAGGCGCATGGCATACTGAAGTCAAAGCGGCGGCGTTGAGGTGAAGACAAACAGATTTTGTATGGAATTACTAGGTACATCCACGCAGTCAGCTTTATACGTAAATTTCTTTTACGCTATGGCATATGCGCCGAAAAATACAAAATATTAACCGCATTTAGGAATGTGACCAACCTTTTTTTCAGTCATTTACCATAAAGTAAATTATATTCTTTTAAATTGATTGTTTTATGATAAAAAAAATACATAATTGATTCTGAATTTAAACATTGAAGACTGGTAAATAACATTCAATATCTTGTGTCCAATTTTTTCTTGAGGCCAATTTCTTTTAGTATTTGCCGGAAGTATTCTGGAAGTCGTCACGTGAAGACTACGGACGAGTCACGCAATTGGTCAGGAGGGTTGATGAAGTGATCAGTGGCGTAATTTTTATATCTTTTGCGAATAACCTGTTCTTCATCTGTTTGCAGTTATTTAATTCTCTCGAGTAAGTTTTTGGTTGCTGTTTGTTTTGTTGAATGATTTGATTATCTTGTAATATTTTACCAAAATTTTTGTTTTTAATTTACAGTAACGGAATAAAAGGCTCGGATGATTGTAGTCATGTTATAAAGAAAGGGTGAGTTAATAAAGTGAAAAAAGTTGTATTTTAATATAATTTTATATAAACTTAATAATTACAATTTAAGGACCAGATGTAAGTTTAAAAATAAAACAGTCTTTAACTCTAGGTCCACAGCTATGCACGTGCGTGCATACAACAATGAACATGCCCTTAAGAGCCACATTTAGGAGTGGAACACACACAAAATGCACCTCTCAGTACACGCTAGTACTACAACCAACTGCGATAGATTATCTAGAATTTAGATCAAATAATTCGACAACCGATCTTATTTTTTTCAGCAATACGACTAAAAGCAGTATCTTCGGCGGCTACGAAGCGTCGGCATACTTTTTGTTCTCACTGGGGTTCCTGATTGGTCGATCAGTGCGGTCTCTTTGATCGCGTCACAAGTACACTCGGCCTCCTCTGTGCCTGCCCACGTCTTGTACGATGTTCCTTCGCCGGTGTATTGTGTTGAGGTGAATAAGGTTGATGGTACATAAAAACATCCATACATAAAATCACCGCCTTTATCCCTATTGGGGTAGGCAGAGCAAAAAACGACCTAAATAAAGGTAATTGCGCCACGTCTGACAAGTTTTGAGGGTTTTTATACAGGTGATTACCTATGTATATTGCTATAGTGTCAGGTTGTCACCCATCGCCTAAATTGCAATACACTGAAACCCTCTATTCCCTTAGCTGATTTTTACAGCATGCACGGGAGGAGATGCAGCTGGCACATTCTATGTTTTTCTACCACTCCCAGTCCAGCATGGAAGAAAAAGAGAAAGAGAGAAGAGGTTGATGGTATTTATAGCAATTGCTATTTAAATCTACTACCTACAAACCACGATAGAATCGTGTAAATATTGATATGAATTTATAGTAAAAAATAATGCTACTATTATAACGCAATAGCATAACAGGAGGGTCCATCTACCACAGTACTACCACTTAGAATCATTAAAAGGTATCCATGAAAACAAGCAATAATATACATAAAGCAATGAATCCGGGGGTCACTTTTTTATGCTGGACTGGGAGTGGTAGAAAAACATAGAATGTGCCAGCTGCATCTCCTCCCGGGCATGCTGTAAAAACAGCTAAGGGATTCGAGGGTTTCTGTGTATTTTAATTTAGGCGATGGGCTGACAACCCGTCACTATAGCAATATACGCAATCATCTGTAATAACCCTCAAAACTTGTCAAACGTGGCGAAACGAACTTTGTTTAGGTCGTTATTGCTCTGCCTACCCCATTAGGGATAAAGGCGTGATTATATATTTATGTATGTACTTTTCTATGATGCTAACTGTACACAATCTCTGTGTGTTGTGTCTTACGTACTCAATCTGGATTTAAGCATATTCATATTATTTTAAAAATGAAGAATTAACGATTTTGTTCCAGGTCCAAAGGTTTCTGGACCACGTAAACGGTGAAAAGGTTGCTCTGAGCGGACTGCAGTTCTTTTCAGTAACCCGAGGACTTCTCTTGACAGTAAGTAGAGACAACTTTTATTATTTTTAAACGAATTTAAGGGTCGTATTTATGAAGCGATCTCAAGATTGAGAGCAATATTAAGTATGGATTTGACAGGTCGTTTTGTACTAAAATGACATTTCTGATACGAACTCAAACTCGCTGTCACTTTTGAGAGCTGATTATAAATACGGGCCTAAGACGTTACTG
>JARACY010005826.1:0-20126 GCA_029255725.1 Scrobipalpa atriplicella
AAATATACTGATCCATAGAAAATGGCCTAAGAGTCATTCCCATTTGCCCCTTCAGTATTCAGAGTCATTACGTGACAATTTAGCCCCGATCATCTCATCCTGTGAAGCCATTTTAACTTTTCTTATCAACTCATCGTCCCCACTTCGGGTCGACTTGGTTAAAGTATGTTGTATGTCATTATTTAGGCAGATTGTTTTGATATTGTAGAGAAAACAAAAAAACTGCGCTTAGCATGATACTAAATTAAAGGTACCGAATTCTTGGTGCAATTCCTCGAACAATTACCCTAGCAAATGAGGAATATGTTATTTTACGCATTTTTAGTGTTTCTGGTCTGAACACGACTACCACAAGTTCTATGTGTTTAATAAACAATAACTGAAAAATAAAAATCAACTGGTACCTACATTCATTCCATTCATCCAATTCCCTAACAACAGAGAAATAAACCAGCTTCACTCTCAATCTCGACCGGGCCACTCGATTTGTGAACCAAATCCAATCAGTTTTGAAAAATATTCTCATTCACCTTTCAAATGCAAAATCGGTTGTTTTGTGCCGAGCTGAGCCGCAAATAAATCCCAGTGCTATATATTTTTTTCTATAATGGTTGTTCCTAGGTTGAAGGGAGGTCGTAGCCTCTGATATAATTGTTTCTAATAAGCGCGTTTGTGTGCGTTATTACAGGTTTACTATGGCTAACTTACACAAGTATGGCAAAGCGGCAGTCATGAGATAAAAATACCAGATAATTATGCTTCTCTACTCCCCTAATTATATGCTTTAATAAAAACAATGATAGTTAGAGTTCATTGGGTCCTCTGTCGAGCCAACAATCCGTAAGAAAGAAGAAGAACTACAGTTTTTAAAACTAATATCTTCAGAATAATCATAAGCTAATAAAATTGATTGGGATGATTGACCATCCAATTATGATATATCAGTCCCTCTACGAAAGAATGTGGATATTTTCCCAATGCCTACCCCGTAAGGAATAAAGGCGTGACTTTAAGTATGTATGGAAAAATGAGTCTGTTGCTGTACCACAGAGTGCACTACACACTTGAAGAATCGCAAAAAAATCATCCACATAAACATCCCGCCGCTAACCGGCTCTATCAAATTTCAAATCCCTTTGTTACAGAACTAATACCCAATCAAGGGTTTTTGAAAAAAAAAACGCCAGGCTTGCAATCAGCCGACTGGGGTAAAAACGGTATGAATATGCAAAGATCTGCTTGAGCAACTTTGACTAAAGTGGTTATTCTGGGTTCCCCCGCTTCGGATTTGCTTGGTTAGCTGTTTTGGCTATTTAAAAATTCACTGTAAGGTTTTTTCAGTTGATTTTTACAATGTTTTATGTAAAGCGTAACAACTCGGATAGGGTAAATCTTACTCGATAGAAGCCGTCTGAAGTATAATGTTTACTTACTGCAGTAAAAATTTAGGGGGGGGGGGGGTGATTGGTTAGGTAATAAACCCTATGCACAAACCTACTCATTCATTCCTAACGCTGAATCGCTCGTGTATTCTATGATACGTAAATACTTATTTAATGGGGTATCAACTTGGAATACTTGTTCGTATGATCATACCTCCCTATTATCTATTCTGTGGTAGGGTAGGGTGTCAATATCAAAATAACACTGACAGTCTGTAGACGAGCACAACTGCACAAAGTTAAAACTCGTTATAGTATTTTTATTTCACGAGTACTGCTTTGCTATACCTTGTGTGTAAAAATGTACCTACACGCGCATCGTTTTAGTGTGCGTTTGAGTGTCGCTGTATTAAACCAATAGTTACGCACACAAGGGCGCTGTGCGCACAACCACAAGTATATAGCCGAGCGGTAGTCGTGAGATAAAACAATAAGGCTCGTATTTATAAAGCGATCTCAAGTTTGAGAGCAATATTAAGTTTGGATTTGACAGGTCGTTTTGTACTGAAATGACATTTCTGATACGAACTCAAATTCGCTGTCAGTCTTCAGAGCTGATTATAAATACGACCCTAAGATCACTAAAAAATATAGTGTGAGACAGAACGTCTTTGAATCCCAGGTTCCAAAAGCGTTATAAAGGATGTCATTAAATTTTCTTCAAAAATGCGCATTTCGCGTTGTCCTTTATGTCATATCCCGCGCTCGCGTTTCGTCGCCGCGCCCTCCATGTACTGAATTATTAATGATTTCCAAACATAAGCGAGTTTCTTTAGATATACGAGGTTTTAGGTGCAATATTATTTAACTTTTAAAAATAATAATTATAATAATATGATATTGACAAGCCAGATGGTGTAGTGTAGTGGACAGGGACGCTGCCTCCTGCACAAGAGGTCCTGGTTCAAATACCACCACATAATACAGATGTGTTTTTCGATTTGCGAATTTTATTACGTACTCCGTAGATACCTACGTTAATTCGTCGCTTTTACGGTGAAGGAAAACATCGTAAGGAGACTTGCACGCACACACCTACGAAGAAATTCAAAGGTTGTATGTGAAGTCCAAAAATCCGTACTGGGCCCACGTGGTCGACTAAGGCCCAATCGCCATAAATCCTGGGTAGTCTCTTGCCCCTCGGTGGGAGGGGACGTATATGAGCTGATTGTGATTGGGTTCGTAAAACTGAACGACTTTCTTAAATGAATTATTCTAAATCTTTTAAAATCTCACATGAAGCAGAAAATATTTAATTAAAAAACATCTATTAATAGCGAAATCGTACTAAATAGGTATAATGCAAGTGATAGCTTTTACAAAGCTTGGACTGATAACATACCTTGATATGATGAAAATTATGATTTTTTAAACAAAACTTTTTTAAAAAAAGTACATCAAATTTTATGAACCAAGTCTGACATTTTATCTTACAACTAATCATTTCCGTAAGACCCAGTATGGCACTCTAGAGAATTTTAGCGAACATGTTTCTTTGTGTAATTCAATTTTAGCCGCACAATGTTATTTTGGAAATTAGAAAACAATGATCGCGTCCCCAGAGAGTTATACAAAAATATAAATGGCTCAAGATAAATTAATTATTTAGGGGATTTTAGTAATATATTTTAATTTAGCTATTATGAAAATAGAGCTATCTATGTTTGTAGCTAATAATAAATTGTTTTTTTTCCCGGGACTTTTGTCTTTTGGATTCGAGAGCTTTGGTGCACTTTAGTAAACTAGGCTGACAACTTGTCACTACTTAGCAGTACCTACACATAAAACATACATAAAGTCACGCGTTAGGTTATGATTAGGTTACGCGTTTTGATACGACCGACAAAGTTGAGGGCAAATTAAGATGGAATGTGTATCGTCATAGTGACAGATTGTAAGCCCACTGCCTAAATTACAATACACTGTAACCCTCGAATCCCTTCCTGGTTCTTACAGCATGCCCGGGATGTCATTGACGTTCTGCCTACTCTATAATGTTTACAGGCGTGGTTATAATGTAAGTACAAAAAAAAAACAATCCCTCGACCCGAGCTCAAAACCCAATTTCCACATAAAATCTAATAATGGATGGAAAGGCAACTAACCAAAGCCGCGGACGATAGTGACGAAGCGGCAAATTGCCTAAGTGAATTCTCCGAGTAGAAATTTTAATTACGTACAAAATTTCAGTTATGTTGGCTCTCTGGGGACGAGCGAAGCCGGGAGATGCGCTTATAGAACTGCGAACCCGGGTTCGTTTGCAGATAGTGATTTAACTAAAGTCTGATAATGATAATGCTCTTCTTCTTTTGAGTTTTTTCGAGTTCTATGTCTAAACTTTATCTATTACCGTGCAGTCAGAATGTGAACGGTTTGCTAAAAACCGTTTTCGCTAAGTCTGTAAGGAGTTCGAGTTCGTAAGATGTATTTCAGTATAAAACGGCCTATCAAATCCATACTTAATAATTATTGTATAAATAGAAGACATAGGCTTGTATTTATTTATGAAGCAATTTAAAGATTGAAGGCATTATTATTAGTACAGGCTGTTTTGTACTGAAATGACACTTCTGATAGTACGAACTCAAAATTGCTATCAGTCTCAAAAGCTGATTATAAATACGGGCCTTATAAATGTTGAAAGATATTTTTAATAATAATTTGCTGTTTGTTTTGTCACTTGTCCTTTTCAATCCGTCAAGGGTTGATTTCAGAATATGAAATTGTGTAAGTGTGCTTCCATGCTGGACTGGGAGCGATAGAAAAACTTAGAATGTGCCAGCTACATCTCCTCCCAGCCATGCTGTAAAAAACAGCTAAGGGATTCGAGAGTTTCAGTATATTGTAATTTAGGCGATGGGCTGACAACCTGTCACTACAGAAATACACAGATCTATCTTAAAGAACCCTCAAAACTTGTCAGATGTGGCGGAACGACCTTTGTTTGGGTCGTTGACGCTCTGCCTACCCCATTAGGGATACAGGCGTGATAGTTAGTATGTATGTATGTATGATGTATATTGTATAAGTATAGCTCGCCTAAATTATAAAACATCAAAGTATTCTCCTACTGACATAACAGTATAGGTATATCTGAGAAGAAAAGCAGCTGGTCCTTTTTTTATCAATCCCAATCTCATAATTATCAGCTCACTTACTGAGGGGCACGAGCCTGTCCTGGAATAGGGCGTTCGGGTCTAAGTCGACCACATGGGCTTACACACAACCTTTGAATTTCGTAGGTGTGTGCAGGTTTCCTCACAATGGTTTTCTTCACCGTAAAAGCGCCGAATAAACGTAAACATGAAATTCGAAAACTGAATAACACATTGGTACGTGATTGGATACGAACCACGACCTCTTACACGGGAGGCAGCGGCCCTAACCACTACACCATCGGGCTCATTCCAGTCGCAGTCTAACAGACGAAAAATATTTTTTATTTTGTAAAAAGGAAAGCCGAATGGTATTACATAGCTCGGTATTATCGTACGTATGGCGTCCAACTGTCCGTTGCAATTAAACCCAGCAGTGCGTACTTTACGATGTCATACAAACATACACGCGTAAAAATTCACTGTAACTTTTTACTGTTGTTTTTTATTGTTGCGAGTCGATCTTTTTTTATAGTTTCGTTGATTTGACGTTATTAGTTCATAGAATGTTCGTGTTTGTGAATAAGTCCCTAATAACTTTTATGGTATGTAAAGAAAAGAAACTGGAACATCTATGTTACCTGAATAATACTTAATCAAAAAGATTCAAATCAAATATTTAAAGAATTCAATAAAAAGCAGACGATAGAAGCGAAATATAAGCGTCAAGAAGTAAATCTTCCATCTCAAGTGGAGTGCGCTTTGTCTAAGAGGCTCACGTCTTTTCTGTAACGACCCTCACAGCCTCTTGTGTCGCGGCTCTGCCGAAAGTCTGCACTATATTTATAGTGCCCTGGTATCTAGCTGTGTATAGTTGGACTATAGTGATAGATAAAAGGATAGTTAAATGTTTGAATTACCGATTGCTGAATATTTTCAAGTTATTCTGCAGTTTTTTTTAGGAATTGAATTACCTAGCTGATTGTATGTCAGGGTTTCGTATTTCGGAGGCAAAGTCCCGGTCGCTGTCTTTGATGGTCGTTACACAATCCATGTCATAGGGCTAATATGCGTTTTAAACGGTCAAACACTTAGATTTTTTGGGTCGTTGACTTAGATATTTTGTGTTTTGGGCAAAATTGATTATATTTTTCATCATTTCCCTGTTTATACCTCTACATCTATGTTCTCAATTCAAACCCCACGTTTGAAACAACAATTGTTTAAAATTTTGCAATTCCAGGTTCAGTTCAACAAATACAATACTGAGTTGAGACATCAGTAGCAAAGACCGTATCAGCGAAACGGCCTTATGAGGACAAGTTAGCTAATAACCCTACCGGGCAGCGGTTTTCCCCCCGGTTACACAGTCGAACTGACAAGGGTCAATGAATACAAACAATACTTAACTTTTTTAAATGCCAAATGAAGAATACTTGCATATCATTAAAAACTAATAAATTCACGATCTTTGGTATCCTTTGACAGCAAAAACACTATTGGCAAGTATGTTAGCAACTTTCATGAAAATATAGAATCCAAAAATTTCATGTAAGCGGAATATGAACCCCAGCGACTAACAATGAAAACTCGCCTGCGGCATTCCGCATATTGGGGTTGCGTTTGACCGGTTGACATTGCTATCGATTCGTAGAGGGCATGACTTAACTAAATCTTGACTAAAATAATTGCCGTCCCTTTCTGTTCTACAGTGGATACCGCGTAACCCTGAAACTTGGTGGGGCGATGATGTTCATAATGAAAGCGGGCAGAAATTGGATGAGAACGGCTGAAAACCGAGCTGAGTGGCGTGTCATGGGTGATGTCCAGCAGTGTACTGAAATAGGCTGACGATGATGAACACCATTTTTAAAAGAATCAGTAGAGATTTCAAAGAAAAATCAGAGTAGGGCTTTGAGGAAGTAGGGCTGTTTGTACCACAAATTTTTGTATGTAGTTCTATCTAGATTCTATTTCGAGGATTTTGAGTTACCCATATGGGCTAAACCCGCTAACCTGATAAACTTTGACCTGCGGTTATTACCGTTGTGTATTCACAGAAATTGTGTTTGAAAAAAAGTTTTTATAATATAAATAAAGTTCAACTTTGACCTACAATTCGCCAGAATCGATAATACTATCTATATACATACAATAAAACTGTAGACAAGGTGAATTCTGTACATTAAATATTTTTTGAATAATTGTGCTTCCATGATGGACTGGGAACGATAAAAAAACATAGAATGTGCCAGCTGCATCTTCTTCAGGGCATGCCGTAAAAACCAGCTAAAGGATTCAAGGGGTTTCGGTATATTGTAATTTAGGTAATGGGCTGACATCCTATGTCACTACAGCAACACGCAGATTTATCTTAAACAGCCCTAAAAACTTGTCATAACACTTCGCGTACGTCACGTAAGTCTAGTGTGAATTCACCTTTAAACTGGGCAACGCACAAAATGTATAAATAAAGTAACGGGCGGTCGTCCGCTAAAAGAAGCTCACGAAAAGGACGCAAGGAACGCAATGGACAAGATGGAAGAGAGAAGAGCGAGAGATAGATCCTTAACGAGTGCAAGGGCCACTATAGATTAAAGTAATACTGGAATTTGAAAAGTAGTATTAATATAGAACCTAAAACTAGGCCCGAACGAAGTTGCGAGCAAAAGCTAGTCGAAATAAAGTTTTTTTTATGTCTATAAAGGATGTTAAAAAAGTACTACGTTCCTTTAAACCACATGTTCTACTGATAATACCAATCAACTTTCCCAATGTACAAAAATGTTAGGTCGAAAAAAAAAAAATTGCCTTGAAAAACTGGATATCCCGGAGAGCATCTTTGTATGAAAAAGCCAAGATATTTTTTCGACGTAAAATTTTTCTGCTTTGTGATAGTTGTACTATTTGTTATCATCAGTAGAACATGTGGTTTAAAGAAACGCAGTACTTTTTTTTTACACCCTGTATTTTTGTGTGGGTTTTCCAGTTAGTAATAAAATGAGATAAAAAAAACTATTTAACGGTGCTTCTTACGGATTTTTGTTATAACTGGTCTGCTACTGGTAATGAGCAGACGTACAAATACTTGTTAAATTTTATAAATTATAGTTTATCTAAAAATATGGGTACGTCGTCGATATTACTGTCAGTGTTTCTTCTGGTGCATTGTGTCATATTTGCGAGTAAGTTATTAATTTGATAATTGTCTAATTTTTTTTTATTTCATTATATTATACGGTGTTTGGAAACTAGCTGTAATGTAAATACTACATGGGTGATCGTTGGAACTTTCTGAGCCATACATGTCTGAGGGGAAGTCTGATAATTTTATTTTGAACTGTCATTTTAAGATTATTCTTATAAAATACCCAATTTCTGATGGTTAATTGTTATCAGTGCCCCGATTTAAGTCTGTATGTAATTCTTTTCTTATTTGGGGATATATTCGATGTGTACTTTACAGGGTGTAAAAAAAAGTACTGCGTTCCTTTAAACCACATGCTCTACTGATGATACCAAACAACTTTCCCAAAGCACAAAAATTTAAGATCGAAAAAAAAATTTGCCTTGTCCATAGAAAACTGCAGATCCCGGAGAGCATCTTTGTATGGAAAAGGGATTTTTTTTTCGAGTTAAAATTTTTGTGCTGACAATTAATAACTATAAAATATTTTCATTAACCTCCAGGTGGTCAAAAATCACAGAAATTCTTCCGAAAAGACTACACATATTTGAGTACCACCGAAAGCTTTTACAAAATACACACTTTGCCTGCGACTTGGGAGGAAGCTAAAAAATGGTGTCAGATGGAAGGTGCGACTCTGTTTCACCCTAAAGACGACCACGAGGCTAGTGAAGTGATCACCTTCTGGAACAAAACCCACTACCATTTCTCCAATATGCCCTCGGTGTATGTTGGGTTGAATGATTTATTGGTAAAGAAGATTTTCTTAACTGTTGAAGGTAAGAAATACAAATATTCAGATTTTTATCATTGACTGAGGCAGAACATGAGACGTTTCACCTGATGGTAAGCGATCAGATCTCATCATCATGACTTTCAGATTATGCCGGCCTTATTATCAATACCAGAACCTGTCAGTATTCAGTTAAGCCTTGAAAATTACGAGTAGAATATTACAATAATACAATATCTCGCTCGGTAGATTCTTACAATTGCATTTAAATTGGTCTTATTTTCTTGTAATACCACAAAAAAATATTTATATTTCGGCCATGGCGACCACTTCGACTCCTTAGTCGATACTTCGCTCGAACGCCCGAAAATGGCTTACGTAGCCGATTTTCGCCGTGAACTTACGTGCGCACTTAGGTCACGTGAGCAACACAAATATTGTATCAAAACTTGGGGACGGGGAAAATTACTAGATAATTTTGAATGTTCTTATAGCTACTGTTATTTTTCCAGGTCATTCGACACGGGAAGTATACAGTAACTGGAAATCAGGCGAGCCTAACGACTACAATGGTGTTGAAGACTGCGTATTACTTTTCCGCGATGGAACCCTCTATGACGTCTCTTGCGCCCTTTCGCGTCCCTTTATATGTAAGAAGGCACTTCAAGATGTCCAATGGAGCGAAGAATGTAATTTTTCAAGGACTGGTAAGTTACATTCCCTATCTATAAGAAATAAGAAAAGAACATCTTTCACATTGTTGGCACCCTCAATGACGATCCATGTGATAGTCATCTGTAAAAAAATACTTATGATATGAAGCAACAGTGGCATGAGAACTATATTTTTTAGAGGAGTGGTGACATAATTAGGAGACTAAATTATACATACATACATACATAAAATCACGCCTTTATCCCTAATGGGGTAGGCAGAGCGAAAACGACCGAAAGGTCATTCCGCCACGTTTGACAAGTTTTGAGGGTTATTTCAGATGGTCATGTGTATTGTTATAGTGACAGGTTGTCAGCCCATCGCCTAAATTGCAATACATTAAAACCCTCGAATCCCTTAGCTGGTTTTTACAGCATGCCCGGGAGGAGATGCAGCTGGCACATTCTATGTTTTTCTATCACTCCCAGTCCAGCATGGAAGTCTATATAAATTATAATATAAATGGAATATAGCTAATAAGAAAGAAAGTTCTTTTTAGGGTTCCGTACCTCAAAAGGAAAAAGGAACCCTTATAGGATCACTCAGTTGTCCATCCGTCTGTCTGTCACCACCTTTTTTCTCAGAAATGCGTGAATGCATCAAGTTAAAATTTATACTGAATACTCAGGTCCACGGTCCCTTAAATCTGTAAAAGAATCATATTTGTAAGTCCTCGAAATCAAAAGATATTAATGTTTGTTTGATAATTTGCAAGGGAATCGAAAACTAAAGGTATTCTTTTTTTTGTGATCTAACCAAAATAATTATAGTTTTTGGATTTTTTTCCTTTGATTGTTCTAAGAGAAATTGCTTCTTGCCAAATTTTAAGATTCTTGGTCACCGGGAAGTACCCTATAGATTTTGCACTTTTCAAGAAGCAAAAACCAATAGGGTTCTTCTCATTGACCTACAATCATGAAATTTAGAAAGAAGCAGTGTCTAATAGCACAATCAAAGGAAGAAATCCAGAAACGGTAAATTTGAGTTGCATCACGAAAGAAAATATTATTTTTGTCATTACAAACTTATTAACGCAGTCCTCTTCCTGTATCTAGTATGGGGACAACAGCAAAGTTAAGTTTGTTCTTTAGTCCAGTTAATATTTTTGTGTGATAAAAAGTCTCGGTGCTCGAGGGAGGGTTCTATATTCGCTTGGGAGTACCAAGTTGGTACGGAAACCTCGGTAAGCGAGCCTGACTCGCACTTGACCGGTTTATTTTTGGGTTTTATTAGCCTGCTATCTACAAACATCTTATTTCTTTTCAGACTACATTTACAATCAAGAACTTGATCATTGCTACAAACTCCACACTAGTCCTAAAAACTGGACTGAAGCTATGGCCGTATGCCATGCTGAACAATCACACCTGGCCATCATAAACAGCCAGAAAGAATCCGACTACCTGAAGCGACTTGTAAAACAGAAGAAAGATGTCCAGCCAAAAAGTCTTTCTGTGGGATCAAATGATCAGGCTTTCATGGGCTTCCATCGTCGTCTCAGTGATGATTGGCAGACTATCAAAGGTAAGAAACGGGTTGAACTTCGACTGTTTTTGAAGTAGGTACTCTAGGTCTAGACTCTAGATCAGGAAAGACTAGGACTTCTTGTACGGAGTGAGGTAGGTATGTAATCCTTCCATGGTACTACTTCAAAATTTATCATAGTCGCGTTTTTAGAAATGCCATAGGGCGCTTTTCCACTAGACGTCACGTCAACGGCAACGGCGACGGCACGGCGACGATCACGTGACAATATCTATGGGAATCGATGACATGCCGTGACGGTGCCGTGCCGTCAAGTGGAAAAGCGTGTCATATAATTTCATTGATTTTCATACATTATCTCACCTACGATATCGTCGACGGTACCGTGCCGTTGCCGTTGCCGTTGACGTGCCGTCTAGTGGAAAAACGCCCATACGATGATGATGATGATGGTACTGCTAAACGCGAATGCCTGGCTTAATGCTAACGCTCATATTCAAACAAACATGTTAAAAAACCGAATGTTCCTGTACCATTATCTATACAATATTAGACCACCATTTACCGTTATTAATATCAAGCAAAAAACCGGCAAAGAAATAATTTGTTGTATGGAAGCCCCCCTTAATTATTTATTTTATAGTTTTTTTTTAAATTAAATATACAACTCAATGTTTTATAAATATTATAAGCGTCTAACTGTTGCCGTTTTTAATAACGAGCAAGAAACGGCAACAAAATCACGTTTATTGTATGGGAGCCCTCCTTAATTTTTTTTTGTATTTGTTGTTATAACAGCCACAGGAATACATATCATCATTAAAATTTACAACTGTCTAGCTATCAGGAAACTCAACTTTTTGGGAATGGGGAGTCGACATTTTAGGAAGTGGACAAAATGGTCCTAAAGGTCACGGTACATGAGATACAGCCTGGTGCAGTGTTGCCGCAACCGAGATCCCAAAATACACATATCCGCCGCAAAAAGTGTACATATTGTGACAAAAGTGTACATGAGCATTTTTTTTTCGCAATCTCGTCGCGAATCGCGGCAATAAATGCTTGTCGAAAACAAAACCACATACAAAATCCGACAGCAAACATACAGGACATACCCGGGAACCTCGTATGAACGATGACGAAAAGAATGTACGCGATGGATAGACACGGTGCCGTGTCGTGGCCTATGCGCGGGAATGTGATGCGGGCTTAACGTACATCCAGCAATGTATTGTAAACTAATATTTTAGGGCCCGGTAAATTGGGTAGTGAGATCGCTGCTTCTGTGATGAGTGAAAGAGATGCTTTAATATGGAGTTTTGCTAGAGCAAGGGAGATAAAATGAGTTAGCTTTCTCTACGTTTCTCTATACGCAGCAGCGCTCATTTATTTCTTTGATTGAGATATTTTGGCGGTGAGTTCAAAGAAATTACACATGTACTGGCAAGATTACACATTACACATGGGAGCCCAAAAAGGTACGTCAAATGTGTAAAATGTACCCTAACGGCAACGCTGGCCTGGTGACAGACAAAAACCCTAAAAGTAACGTTTTTTGTATGGGAAACCTTAAATATTTCGTTCTGGTATTAGTATTTGTTGTTATAGCGGCAACAGAAATACACGATCTGCGAAAATTTCAACTCTTTAGCTATCACGGTTCTTGAGATACAGCCTGGTGATAGACAGAAAATCACGTTTGTTGTATCGGAGCCCCCTTAAATATTTATTTTATTTTGTTTTTAGTATTTGTTTTTATAACGGCACCACAAATATATCATCTGCGAAAATTTCAACTGCCTAGCTATCACCGTTCATGAGATACAGCCTGGTGACAGACGGACGGACAGACGGACAGACAGACAGATGGACAGCGAAGTCTTAGTAATAGGGTCCCGTTTTTTACCCTTTGGGTACGGAACCCTAAAAACACTAAATGTATACTTATTGTGCGTGCGTCTCGTGTAGAGTCCGTGCCAGATTACTTTGCGGATACATATGGCGCTAGTGTCTATGTAAAAAATGAAAGAAAAAAAAAAGGTTTGGAAAAAAATTAGTTCCATCTGTCGCACAGTTATCTGGTACGGACTCTTGTCACGAGTGGGATAAATTCTTCTTGTGGATGAATTAGAAGAAGTCGCTACATGATGTTTATTTCTTTTTCAAGATCGGAATCTAGAAGACAGCGGTTACTCAGTTTGGGGTAAAGGACAACCATCAGGAGACGGTCTTTGCGGGTCAATGGACGCGTACGGTCATCTAAACGACTTATCTTGCTCCCGCCTCTGCTTCTTCATCTGCGAACACGAGATTGGCGACTCCAAGAGTGCAAGGAGTTTTTCGTATGAAGGTTCAAATTCAAATGACTATAGAGACGACGTATTTAATGAAGTTTGGCAAGTTATAACGACAACAGCGGCTGATCCAAGTGATAGTGTAATCCAATGATGGTGAATTTTCCGTCATTTGTTATACTTTTGTAATCAATCAAAACATAATCATCATAACATAACATACCTGATTATTTGTAACTTACATTAGACTTTAACGGAAAATTATTTCTTATATTTGGTATTATTTACCTAATGAGCTTGAGCAAGAATAATAATTATCTTTGTTTTATTATTTCTGTATGATTTCTACCTACCTATTTCTTAAATAAAAGTTGGAATAAAAATTTATTTTCTTCTTTACTTTTAAACCATTAACGCATACGAGTCCCGAATATAGACTTTTATATTTTGCGAGATGATTTTGTAACGAATAATGGCGCAACCGCTAAGGATGAAGGCTCTCAAAACTTGACAGAAGTAGCAAAAAGGCCCTTTGAGGGCGATGACGGTCTGCCTACCCAATAAGGGATAAATGCGTGACTTGTATCTTTAGATAACATATTTTACTTCAATATCTTCATGTATAGGGCGTTGGGAGCTAGCGCTCAGCGACTTCTCAAATCAGTGTTCATGCAGTAAGTTTAGCAGACTTAAAATTTCCACCAAAAACGGCCGGTTTCGATAGTAACTGCGGGTTACTATTTGCTCCTCAATTTATTACTTCTAAAAAATCATTAGGTCCAATTCTAAGTATACACTTCCTTGAACTAAGAACATAGTTTTGAAAAAGTCGATATTTTGCGAGTTATGATCTTTTTTTACGAATGGCGGCGCCACCGCTGAGGATAAAGGCTCTTAAGAGTTATTTTATAAAGACCTGTATATTGCTATCTGATTGCTAGTAGATTAAATAAGGTCAAGTGGTTCCATTCAATTTACAAAAAAAACAGAGTAGGTTCGTACGCATTGCTATGGTTCAGCGATTCAAAGTAACGACGGAAAAATGACGAAAATATTTCAATTAATCCACGTTTCTAAAATTCCTACACGGGAGCTGAAATTGCAATAAAAGCTGTTAGTTAAACTGGGAATCGAATTCCATTTGTAGTAAGTCGTGTTAGGGTAGCGTGGTCCCGGATTAAGTGGCGCCCGGTCCACGAAGATACGGGTCCTTGGGGAGTCTTCGGACTTCCGTTTATGTCTGCTATAGGGCAGGAAGAGATTGAAGCTATAGAGGATATGAGCGATTGCAAAACTAAAGAACATAAATACGTACATATACGTACATCATAATGTAATATAACGCGTGACAATATTATTGTCACGGCTGTATTACCTTAGGAGTAGACATAAAGCGTCCACATTCCAATAAAAGGCTATAATGCCACGTCTTACAAAATATTGTGCCACCAATATACAGAATTTGTCTAACGATATCTTAATCTTATTTTAAGGCTTTATTTTTGCTTTTATGAACGTAATATCTACTATTTTTTGGGATGACCAAGTACTGAAGTATCCAGTTTAGCAGAACGATGTACTTAAAGGCGTTTCGATGGGTTGCAAGTTCAAGCCCTATCCACGTCGAATTTGATTTCTTATTTACCATACTATTAAACCTTACTTGACACAATTTATGCGTCAAAGATTTGCTCCGTCAATTCAATTATTTTACCATGGAAAATCATCTCTAACAGACAGAGACCTGACCCCACAATTGTAATTCTTGGCCGGAATAATCCAGCATTGTAAGCCAGATTCACAGACATAGAAAAACATAGACACCGCAAGTGTACGTTTATCGCGTACCCAGTTAACAGTCGTTCCGTCTTTATTATTACATCGACACTTGAAAAGAGATAGCAACATATTTTTCGTTTGGACCTTCTGGGAAATAGACGTTCAAGGAAATGGACATTTAAGGAATGTACATTCCAGGAAACAGACCAAGTGCACCGAGTAGACATTCCAGTAATTGTACCTTAAGAAGGTGCCAGTCATTGCACAAGTGCGATTGAGATGCTGTACCAATCTGAACTTAGCGAATGTGCAATACCTTATTATGACGATTTACTTTTATTTGAGTAGGCAAGTACCTAAACAGAGATGTTTCCTGACCTTTGAGGTCATTATAGAAAAAAACAAAAAATGGAACGCTTGGTTTCATACAGATCGCGTAGCTGGCGGTATCTGCACTTATTTATGTCTGTGGAAGGCTCCTTAGACATGTAACATCTGCCTTGACGGGGTGGTTTATATTGCGAATTAATTCCGGTTCGAGAGTCGCATACAGAATGGAGTCCGAATGCGAAATACGGAGAGACGGACACGAGCATCTTCATAGCTACTTATTTAGATGTTTAGAAGTAGACTGCACTTGGACTGAAGATTTAAGACGATTATTCTGAAAATGTTTCTTGAAAAATGTTCTTTAAATTTTACATCCGAATACGAGATTATATAGACGAATGATGTTTATTTGTTTGTATTTCTGTTTCTAATAAATAAACTCAATCACCACTGAACCGATTTTAAAACTTCTTTCACCTTTTTCAGTTTTTTTTTCTCATTGTGCCGTGGGTGAAACTACAGTACAAAAACTTAGCACTTATTTAAAAAATAAAGCAATAAAGAGGTAATAGATCACGTGAAACTTACCCAGCATGTTTTCTTATTATTTTGTGCATCAAACGCTGTGAAGTTAGATAATCATTCTCAACAATACCTAAGTATAAAGTAGGAATTTCTGTTCTGAAATCGAAATCAATCTTCATTGTTAGTAATGTGCCTCATTGTATCCTAACTAACTAATCTCTTGGGAGTATAATTAATTAATAATAAGGTTAATTACACATGTCATTAGGTATAATGTATGTACAATCTGAGCAATGCAGTGCTGCTGAGAATATGTTTGGGGAGTAAGATAGCGGATATTGATTCTAAAGATTAGTTTCATGAACTACGATAGCTGTTCAATTGTTATAACAGTAAGTTAATGATCTTATAAAATTTTATCTTTAAAAGTACTTAATAGAAAAAAATACCAAATTATACAAAATTGTTTCGTTCCTCAAGGCGGTATACTTGACCAGAATTATAGGTATATATGACTTAACGAGATACTAAAAGCCAGCTGCAAAGCCTATAATGTATCAAAGGTCATTCAATCTATATTACTGAATCGGTAAGTAGCGTTCCTCAAGGCAGTATTAGGTACTAGACCTTCATCTATTTCCATTTATATTAATGACATATAGGTACAAAATAAGATAATGCAAAGCAAGCTATGAATATAATTATCAGATGTTAAGCTTGTAACAAATCGAAATCTATCGATTATTTTCACTCATTTTACTTATTAGTAAAATAAAATCAAAAGCGAAACCTAAACTTAAATGTTAGCTATATTCTACCTACTTTAAAATAATTGATTACCTAATGTCGTCCCTCAAGGAAGCAAACTTGACCAACGCTTCTTTATCCAAATCAAAATCTACGAGCAAAACCAAAACTGAGAGTAATGATGCAGTTATGATAACCTGTTTGATGATATTCAACACATATAAATTTCAATAATTTTATTAGATCATAGTGTCTCAAGGCAGCCCACTGGATCAACTTAAAGGACTTATTACTCTTCCCTCCCGATTGGGTCTGATTCGTTATACATTGCTAGTGCACAGGTATTACTTGAAATCACTACCTATGCTAAGAAGCAATGTATACCTACTAAATCGGGCCCGATCGGCATGGAAAGTGTAATAAGCCCTTTACTTAAAATAATATGAAAACAGCAGCTGCTAAGCCTGTAACAAATCACAAGCTAAACCAAAAACAATAGTGCAATTATGATGACACGGTCGGTTAGCGGGCGGCTGTACGTCTTACAACTTGCGCCCGCTGCCGAGTTTGGCACTTGGATGTTGCTCTAACTTGGCCCTGACTGGTTCGCTACTATTGTTCCAGTTTACGTGCAAAGATATGCTTCAGTCTTGAAGACTAAGAGCGATCATCATCATCATCAGCCACAACAGTCCACTGCTGGACATGGGCCTCCCCAAAATTGGGGGTATATGCCATTACTCACCACGCTTGGCAGGCGGGTTGGTGAGCGCAGTAGAAGTTTTCCATTCACAGGGAACGCTGCTGCCCATTCCCTGGATTTATGCCTTAGTCGCCTTTTACGACACCCGCATGAAGTGATGGGGTGATGCTATTTTAACCCGGCACCACACGGGTACGCTAAGATACCGTGAGTGTTGTGTGCCGGTTCGCCTAGTGTTTACGAACAATAAAATTATTAAGACAATATGTGGGTAGTGTAACATCTAGCTGCCCATCGCCCTGATGACATCTCGCTGGATCTTCAGTCGACCCGCGACCACGACAATTGAAACATTGTTGAAACGTCGGAACCAGGTAAATTCCTATGATTTACCACCAAAATCTATCGCGAATAGACCCGAAAAAAAAGTAAAATGAGTATAAATAATCGCGAGTGCTTAAAAAGTTATACGCTAAGAGCGTTAGAAGAACAAATATTCCAGCTGCTTAGACAATTCGATGGTTCCAGTATGTATGTAGGGGCGAAAGGCTGACAAACTGTCTTACTATAGCATGCGCGGCGTAATGAAAACGCCTTTCTATGAGGTCAATGACGCTTCTACCCCTAAGGGATACAGGTGACTATATGAGTGACTATTATATGCTTATTCTGCATAAAATGTTTTGAATTTGTGAGAAACCTATGTTTACCTTTTAATAAATCTCTTTCAAAGTTATCTACTCCAAAGTTAGAGTTTGAACAGCGTTTGACTCGAAAAACCACTCCAATAATGAAGAAATTGTGCTAACTATGTATTAGTTCTCATCATTAACTAGTCAAGTCAAATCTTATTTATGAATTGTATATTTTAATCTCGTCCCATGGAAAATACTAATTAATTTCTTAAGTAAGTAAATCTGTAGATAGGCCGGTAACGTTCCGTTCGAGAAACAATAGTAGAAATTGTGGTTTTTGGAAGGAGCACGGTCCGAATTTAACAGTATTAAATTATTTTCGATTGCATACAACTAGCAAGAAGTTACTAGTCCCGCACAAGTTTGTTGGCTGGGTTATTCATAGCAGTTTACATTCGGGGTTAGGACTAATGACATTAGAAACGCATTTGAATGATAAGTAAAATTTCTGTTAGGTTCATGTTTCACGACCATTATATTGTGGTTTTTTTGTGTTTAAAATTTGCAGAAGGAGGCTTTTTGATCTAATATGCCTACTTTCCTCGTGTACATGGAACGACCCTTCAGAAAAGTTTTTCGACGGAATCTATCATGGCTCCAGATTCTTTATTTTGTTATGATTTTGTTGATGTTTTGATCTTTATGACAATTATAATAACATATTTTAATACTAATGGATAAATATTCATCAGCAAGAGTATTTTAAAAACGTTGGTTCAAGTTAGCAAACAAGCTAAAAAGTATTATCTTCCGCATCTTTTCTTCCAACTAGTAGCCTACTGTTAGAAAGTAGCCACCAATCAAAAAAAAAAACAAAACTATCCTCTGTGCTAAATAAAGAGTACAAACCTCAAAGGAGAGAGAATGTTGAAATATTCTAGCATTTTTAATAACTGCAGGAAATAAGTACAGAGGAGTAATCTTCTGCCGGTTTTAGACAAGCACAAAGACAAAGGAGGGTTATTTAAAAACATGAAAATAATCAATGAGGCCACCAAAGCGGTCGGCCAAAGGATTTTGAAATAAAGACTGCGGATAGAATAAAGAAACAGTGAGGCCGCTAATATGAAAGGAAGCTCTGAAATATAAACGACTTTCGAGATTTTTTTGTTATTATGCGGAGATTTAAAAAAAAACAATTTGGAACGCTGTTTTAAATGATTGTTTAGTTGAATATAGAACGTTATTTGGAAGGGATAGGACGTTACGAGTAGGTATAAGATAGAATTGTTTGGTACTGTGCTGTAATGTTACATGATACAAAATTCAATAAACAAGTTCTTGAGCATAAACTAACTAAGCAATAAAATTCATAGAAACCTCCGTGGGCTGGGCAGTACCTAAGTACCATAATAAACTAAACATTTTGGGTAGCTTGGAGCCAAACCTCTTTTTTCGTGAATTCTTTGGCTATACGTATGGGTATAGGTGTTATATTTATGTAAGTATTTTCTATATGACTAAGATCGATTTGCACCTAAAATGTATTCACCCCTTCCATATTTTATTGGTGATTTAATTGTGATTGATCGGTAGGTTCCACACGGCACCGAAACTCAACCGTAATCAATCTCGCGTCGCCTGATGGGGGAACTTAGGTTATTGACGGAAATATGGGTATCAACGCAACATAGGGTGAAAGAAGTTTTAAAATCGGTTCAGTGGTGATTGAGTTTATTTATTAGAAACAGAAATACAAACAAATAAACATCATTCGTCTATATAATCTCGTATTCGGATGTAAAATTTAAAGAACATTTTTCAAGAAACATTTTCAGAATAATCGTCTTAAATCTTCAGTCCAAGTGCAGTCTACTTCTAAACATCTAAATAAGTAGCTATGAAGATGCTCGTGTCCGTCTCTCCGTATTTCGCATTCGGACTCCATTCTGTATGCGACTCTCGAACCGGAATTAATTCGCAATATAAACCACCCCGTCAAGGCAGATGTTACATGTCTAAGGAGCCTTCCACAGACATAAATAAGTGCAGATACCGCCAGCTACGCGATCTGTATGAAACCAAGCGTTCCATTTTTTGTTTTTTTCTATAATGACCTCAAAGGTCAGGAAACATCTCTGTTTAGGTACTTGCCTACTCAAATAAAAGTAAATCGTCATAATAAGGTATTGCACATTCGCTAAGTTCAGATTGGTACAGCATCTCAATCGCACTTGTGCAATGACTGGCACCTTCTTAAGGTACAATTACTGGAATGTCTACTCGGTGCACTTGGTCTGTTTCCTGGAATGTACATTCCTTAAATGTCCATTTCCTTGAACGTCTATTCCCAGAAGGTCCAAACGAAAAATATGTTGCTATCTCTTTTCAAGTGTCGATGTAATAATAAAGACGGAACGACTGTTAACTGGGTACGCGATAAACGTACACTTGCGG
>JARACY010005827.1:0-20121 GCA_029255725.1 Scrobipalpa atriplicella
TATGGTTAGGTATTCCAAATGAAAACCTTTCACATTAATTCATAAACTTAATTTGAGAATAATGTATTTCATTTTTGTATTTAATGATGTGGTAACTTTAGTTTTACTGTGATTTTAATATCAGGATTTCTTTTGAATTTACATTTACTGAGTTTAATGGAACCAATGAATTCACGACATCTAGATTTACTTGTTTACTAGAATTGTGAATCTAAGAAAATATATATTTGAAAACAAAAAACATTAATCTTCCATTACAAAGTCAGAAAGAATCTATTTCAAAATAAAAGAAAATGAAAATATGAAGAGAATTTACTGCAAGCAAAACATATTTTAAACTTTTGCAGAATCTACTTTAAGTTAAAGGTAATTATTTATTTTCAACCCTCTACTAAAATGTAACTTCAATTTTGTATTTTAAAATTGTCAAACCTAGTTTTCTTGAACTAAGTATTAAGAAATGGTGAATCGAACTATACTTGTATAGTTTCTCATTCTTTATTTAGAGAAAACTATTAAGGCTTTGTCTTAGCTTGGCCTAGTAAGCTCAAATCCAACATCACTTTCATAAAAGTAACTTCTTTATTTATTACTTTTGACATTGCAACTTTCTATGCAACTCCATATAAAAGGCTGGTAATAAACATTTGGTTAAATTGTATCAAAACAATAAGAAACTTTATACGAATAAAAGTTACGGAAATGTTACTCTCTAAATGCTTAAAATTTCCACTGCTTAGCATTTTAGTATGGCCTTGAATCTAAATATGACATTCATTCTAAATCCGTTAAAATGTTAGTTAGATAACTATTACTAAAATGTCATTAGTAAAATTGCTGATGAGAAAATATTCAAAAAATGGAATTAAATATTTCCTGAATTAGGTATAAAAAGATGTATCAAAAGATTATTAAACTTTGCATTTCTGAATTTTGAATAATATTTAATTGTAGGCAAAATATGTAGATGAACATTAAATACTAAATAAAAGTAGATATTACCTTTTCAAAACTGTAATTGTCACCCTTCTGGTTGGAACATCGACGTCTCTGAATCAAACCGGAACTGCAGTACCTAAATAATCTAAAATAATAAAATCCGTTTCTATCAGTAGTAGGTCCGCCAAATTCCCGGAATGTCCACCTAATATTATTGAAGCTTCGAATTCCCGGTAGGTACACCTAATATTCTTGAAGATCCATCGCATGCCCGGAATGTCCACCTATATTGAAGATCCGTCTAATTCCCGGTAGGTACACCTAATTCTGATATCAATATCCTAAACAATCTGGCTATACTACTAACAAATTAACAATAATCTAAAACCACGCCTCAAATATCTGCAGGATAAATCTAAGAACAATGTGTCAACAAATTCGAACTATTTTTGAAACTATTTCTTACTAATAAAAATTGTACGATTTAAAATGGATGAGTGACCGCTGATGGATGGGTGACCGCTTCTCACGTCTGACTCGAACTAGCTTAAAAGTAGTACAAAAGTTCCGCAACAAGATTAATAATTTCTGGATATCGACATGTCGTGCTACTACACCACCGAATTTGCTATGGAGGAATAAGTGCGACTACATTTTTTAAATTAATCTCCGAACTTTTATTTTACATACCTATACCAGATTGAATGTAGGTCAACTTTTCGTTCCCATGACGTGGCATGCCTGTGATATATTAATGGGTAGGTACTTCCTGCTAGGTAGACACAAAATTTACACTAACCTATTGAAATAACTTCATACCAAAACGTACCCTCCGACGCACAAAATCCTGAAACAATCCTACTCTGCAAAATAACCAACAACTATATCGCAGTCCCGTGACCTAACGAGAAACTATCCCGCGGAAGAAACTGTAAATAATTTAAACGAAATCGAACCTACGACCTAGCTCACGCACAATGAATACCGAAGGCTCTAACCAAATGCACCTACGAGGCAAAGCGCGCAACGTACTACCTACAGTTCCGACCCGCACGTCGTGGTTATAACTACCTACAGTTCCGTACTTTTATAATCGTTCAATCAAAATATAATTTCTTAAAAATTGGTACACTTAAATCACAGCTTCACACAGATACAATAAAATAAAACGTATGGAAAATTCCTGAAAATGTACACATAAAATTATCGTAGGTAGAACTCACAATCCGAAGTAAAAATGTAGAATGTACACGGAGATAAGCTAAAACACATGACAATGATGTAGAACCAGAATATCACAGATTTTATAACCAACATACTACAAGAATCTAACTTATGAAAAATATGAATTTCATTTACGTGTTACAATGATTAGGAAACAAATATGGCAGACACGGCTTGGTACCGACACTCATACTCATACGCTTTTTCTTACGTTACGCGATTACAAAACTTTATATTGCACTGTTATATTCTGTATCTACGAAATATAAGGAAAGATCTGACCAGATAAATAGCTGCAGACGCCATGGCACCACCAGCTCCCGTCGCCTTCCCTGGAACCAAGAAGCCTCTTCCTAGTTGCGACCGTCGCTCCCGGCGCCTTTCCAAAAGTGTCACAACCGCATGTTCCTCCAAGAAAGCGTCTGTGTAAACCTACAAAATTACGATTACCACGGAATACTTGAAAATCGCTAATGAATCAAAACTTTTATAATTCGTCGAGTAATAACCAATGGTAGCAATTTGTAGTTACAAAAATCATGACTTAACCAATAGAATTTCACACCTGTCACTGTCGCTCATAAGAGAACAAAAAGGGACGGCAACAATCTCAGCCAAGATTTTTCCAACACTACCCTCCACGAATCAATAGCATTGGCTCCCGGATTCGAACCTGAAGACAGCCTAAGAGGCTAGCCCTAAAAGTATTCTAATTTGAGAACAGATGGCGCTTTTCCCATTTATTACAAAATTAAGGATTTTACGTAAAATACATAAGAAATTAAGTCGAAAATTATTAAATTGATTATTTTTTTCTTCCCACTATTTATTTAAATCAGAAGTTTAATCAAATTCCGCAACAGTTCCGTGAAACTACTTCCATGTTGGACGAGGAGTGAGTGAAAAACATAGAATGTGCCAGCTCCATACTATGAATTTTAGCGTGGCGCTGCATGTCGGAGAAAATATCAAATATATGATATGAACAACCATAGACCTTCCACGTAATACAATGAGTTTTTATCTTAGGGTCATTTTGTATTGCGATTCTATGTATTTACATGGAACAAGGAGTTTTATATTGTATGATCTTGACGGTCTAGTTAGTTCCTTTTTTCGCCACTCTCAATACACCATAAACACGGAGAGGCACTGTAATTCTTACAGACATTGATGAATGAACTTGTCAGTCATTTGATTTACATTATTTTTGTTTCGTTTTAATGTTAATGGTATTTGATGATTATTATAATTTGACAAATATTTAAACCGTATTTTATAATGGTCAATATTTAAATTAAATGGATTAACAAGCAATATTGTTAACAAAATAGCAAGTTTATTTCTGAATGCTATTGGTTCATATTTGGATAATCAAAATGCTATATTCAAGTTTATTTTCATTTATGAACATGATCGTTATTTTTCGAACAATATTCAACTAATTTTTAATCTGAAAGTATGTAAACTTTTGTTTACTTGCAGATTCTCTTCTCGCGGTGGTCATACAACTATCTGACCAATAAGAGCTCAGATGCGATTTCATCTGAAATGGCGCAAAATTCAAATAGTATATTAGGCAACGAGGGAATAAAGCAGTGTCTAACGTCACGGGCAGCATATTGAATCCTGAGCGGAATGAAGGATTCTAGGATTAATTCCCGAGCGCAGCGAGGGAATTAAATCTTTAATTCCTGAGCGAAGCGAGGGAATTATGACAAGAATCCTGAATGTAGCGAGGGATTCAAGTCTGCCCAAGGCGAAGACACATTTATTCCCGAGGAGCATACTATATTTTACACACCTACTGCACAGATTACTTAGACGGTGGCAGGCGTCTGTAAGATAATAAAGCTCAGAAATATACCTAATCATGTAATATTGATACATAAATAAATATTGAAAACATACCAGAAGCAACAGATCCGAAAGTCAATTCACACTCACTGAACTACACTTCACGTTCACAATCCACTACCTACGTATTTTTCCAAAAAACGAATTGATCGTATTTAACATATTCAACATAAATAACAAAATACGATAAAATACTAGTCACAATGTCTTCTGGAGTCAAAATATTAATTTCACTCGACAATTTACGAAATGGAAGTAATAATCAATGAGAGAAAAACTTTTGCAAAATCAAACCGCGTTTTCTTTTTTTTAGTTTCTTTTTTTTATACAAAGCAAAGAGCACATACAGATAACTAGTCATACAGCCTTTTTACACTCGCCGGGAGGCGCAGAAGGCGAGTGTGGCAACAGTTTTAATACACACACAGCCATATTTTTTTTTTCTGAAAATTATTTTCTTAGTAGTTCACATGACATTCCAAATTCAAATCACATAATAACCCTTGGGCTATTAAGGATTTCCATACAACTTTAAATCCCTTGGGATTATTTTCTTGCTTTAAACGCAAGTTCCTTGATACATTATGTTGATATAATAATGCAGAGGTGTGTAAATGTCTTAAATCGATTTTGATGAATTATAATTTTACGAATAGATAATTTTTATCAAATCAAGTTATTTATAAGAAATATTATATTTGTGGGGTGACGGTGCGCTTAAACATGAAGGCGTATCGTTACACATGTTTCTATGATCTAAGGTTTAGAAGGTCCTCTTAGTTCAGGTTTGTTCAAATTTTATTCGATTTCAGGTTTGAGTAATGAAATAACATAAAATAATACGCTTTTAAATGAAGACTCTTCAATTTCAGTTTGAATTGGATGGCATATTAAAATAAAATATCTAACAAACAAAAAGAAATGTTTTTAGAAGATTTTTAATATAAATGGGGTAAGGTCTGAAGAGTAAAGGTCAGTTCACACTGATAAGCGACGCGACACGCGGCGCCCACTTTTCAAGAGCTTGATTTGCGTCATACTTCGCTCGCTTCGCTTTGCGTGTCTACATGTCTACTCGTAGCTATTACAATTTGCAAATGGCGATGTTGTAATTGAGCTGTATCAAAGGCCTTTCTCCTATTACCACTTTATAATTAATTCTATAACTGAAACATTGCAAAATGTATCAAATCAAATCAAATAATACTTTATTGTACACAGGAAAACACAAATTAAACATACATAACAACATGTATGTACAACTAAGTCACAGTTATTAACTATTTTCACTGACCTGTACTAGTGTATCTAATATCTTCACAAACGAGGCAAAGCGACTTACAAACTCGCATCCAACCGACGCTGTGGAAATAGTTTGTCCAGCAATTTCAGTTCATTAATGATACAGACTATACTGAAATACGTAGAAGACAATAAAGAAATAGTATTATTACTCCCATAATGGGGGCGACATAATAACAAAGAATGCAGCGCCTACTTTTCTTCCTAGTAATGTAATGATTACTTCCATGCTGGACTAGGGTGATAGAAAAACATAGAATGTGCCAGCTGCAACTCCTCCCGTGCATGCTGTAAAAATCAGCTAAGGGAATCGAGGGTTTCAGTGTATTGCAATTTAGGCGATGGGCTGACAACTCGTCACTATAGCAATATACATAATTATCATCTGTATTAGCCCTCGAAACTTGTCAGACGTAAGGCCATATTTAGGTCGTTTTTGCTCTGCCTACCCCATTAGGGATAGAGGTGTGATTTTATGTATGTATGTATGTATGATAATTGCGCCAAGCGAACCGTATGCTTGGTTGCCACCTAACTTCGTCAATATTAAATTGTTTAAATCTCGTAGGAACACAAAACATGTTTTTAACCTTCACAAGCTATTCAAATAATTCCTAGAATACATGAAAAACAAGACAAAATAAAATTTTCTAACAAAAAACATACAATACTCTCATTTTTAAACATATTCCTTCCGTTACATCCTCCCATGTAAGCGTTTTAATCCCAGCTTAGCCTCGTAAAAAATACGAGAGATAAAATAAAAATATTATAGAGAAAAAAATAAAAACGTTTCGATATTATCATGAATATCGTTTTATACGCACGAATGGAGCAACATTCATTTTAGTGTTATCCGTTTCAAACATAAAAACATACAAAATAGTATTAGCTATTTGTTTATATGGGATTGTGGTATTTTTTTGAGGTAAAAAATAGCCTATTTTCGTTCTCTCTCAAGGATATTTACTATTCCTTTTCCATTTTGGCGTGTATAGGTTAAACAATTTAATAAACACGCAGCATGTTTGAACCATCTTCTGTGTTAATCGAACTATGGTCAAAGTTCAAGTAAGCACTCACCGCTACTGCAATTCTCCCAGCAGGGTGGAACACTTATATCAAAACCAGCTTCTCAGTCCACGGTTTTAACGAAAAGTAGCTTGAGGGGGCAGCACCGAGCTAAACGTTCCACCTTAACCAATATTTGATTAAAACTAAAAGTTCCGAGCTCACGGATACTAGACTGACAGTTTAATACGTCTAGTGGGAACCGGACATATTTAAATTAGTTCTGAATTTTGTAATCCGGTTAAAACTGGATATTGCCAAAGGATTGGAAGGATTTGCCAGTGATTTTGCAGTCTGAACTCTCTTATGTACAGTGGTCGAAATGAAGGTTTTTATTACTGTCGATGAGTTTACTCTTGACTCTAGCCTGGCCTAAGTAGTGATAATTGAGACAGAGTGACGATGGAACTAGGTAACCCTTAAGGTAACCCTTCGAAATTTATGTTTCTAAATCGAGTTGTTTTCATAGAAATCATCATATTTAAAATCCTAAAAAAATATATGGTACAGATAAACGTTTGATCTAGTAACTTTTATGGATAAAAACACAATATTTAACATTTGACAGTCAAGTCAAATTTTGACTTGATAAAAAAAAATTCAGAAGTAACATCGATTTTGAGAGTATTTTAAGTTTTATGAGACTTGGGTGAATGCTATTTTTATGAAAATTTAGCAGTTCATTTACTAATCAGGTTTGGCAGGAATATTAATGGATAGATTTATAATTTGGCGCTTATTTTTTTCTATATAAAATAAAAACATAAAAGTGAGCGAAAGTGTGGTTATTTTCTGTACTCCTTATACATAAAGAAAAAGACAGAAACAGGGTGCACTGGAAGAAGGGGGCCTTAACCCTAGGAGAACCCACAGACCGACGGAACACAGTGAGCTACTTAGCGCCATAGTCCAGTGGGACGGCACTGTTAGTAAGTCAGGATATAAAGTATATAGGTATCTAAGGTAAATATAGTTTAACTAAAAGAATATACATACATACATCATACCTTTATCCCTAATGGGGTAGACAGAGCGTCAACGACCTACACAAAGGTCGTTACGCCTCGTCTGACAAGTTTCTGTATGTATATTGCTGTAGTGAGAGGTTGTCAGCCCATCGCCTAAATTACAATAATATACTGAAACCCTCAAATCCCTTAGCTGGTTTTTACAGCATGCCCGGGAGGAGATGCAGCTGGCACATTCTATGTTATTATTATTTTTATTATTTCTTTATTGGTTCATCAACATTTAGAGTATACAAGCATGTTTTTCTATTGCTCCCAGTCCAGCATGGAAGCAAAAGAATATATTTCTTCTTATACAATAATGGATACCGTAGTGTCGTTAACCTCGGGTGCGGTTTAAAACGCGCGTCAATAGATACTGTAACGCAGCTCCATGATTAAGTAGGATAGATGATGTTTTTTTTTTTAAAATTATAGGGAAATCTGGGAGGGCTAGAGCAGAACTAGGAACACACACACACACAGACACACTCAATTACACAAGTTACAATCGTTAAACTTTCAAGACAAACATATTATGCATGAAGTTGTAGTCGGTAACAATACCGAAACCAATTGATATTTCATGGAGCTTATTGAACTGGCAGCCAGGCAATGTACCAACTTGAACTTCGGGTTGTGTACGGAGAGTTTGGGAAGTTACAACTCATTCAAAATGTAGTACTATTGATTTTGAATCCAATACAAGTATTTGACTGGCCTGTTTTATACAAGTGTTTTAAGGGTTCCGTATCCAAAGAATGCCAAACAGAGGCCTATTACTGTACGTTTGTCTGTCAGCGGCCTGCATCTCGTGTACCGTAATAGTAGTAATAGGTAGGTATGGGTAGACAGTTTTTTTTACAAAGATTGTGTGTTTCTGTTGTCGCTAACAACAAATAATAAAAATAAATTGTACGAAACCCTTCACGTTTGAGACCGACAGGCACTTGGTTCGGTTCACTTAAGCAGCGATTACAATTACCCTGCCGATCGGGCCCGTTTTGACATTACATTGCTTGTGCACGAATGTTACTTGAAAAACTACTGAAGCTAAGCAGCAATGTATATCAAATTGGGCCCGATCGGCCGGGTAATGTAATCGCTGCTTTAGAAATTATTTCCACCTTCTACGGAAAAGTCACTCCCGCAAGTTGGTTTCCTGGAACTTGTCTTAAAGAAGTCTATTTTAGAAAAAGACTTTAATTTAACCACTTTGTGCAAACTGAAGTAAGGTGTCGATGGAAGTGAGACGGGGAAGCTGCAACTAATTAACACGTTACTGAATATTCCCAGGAAGTTAAAAACAGGACTATTCTGAGTTGATGTATTAACTATTATTCTTCTTCTTCCATACCTATAATTCTTATTCCATATAACGGTTTCTTGCAGCAATCAGTTGAAGTGCTTTCCAAAGCACGAGATGCTCGAACTTATCAAACAATCGCAAATAAGAGCAATCTTATAATCATAATGTAATGACGTATTTAGAGATACCTCTGTATCCAGCCAGCACCACAGGGAATCAATAATTATGATTATAAATATGATGTAAGTTAGTTATTTTCTTAAATATCTACTCTCTTCTATTAATTTTTTTCTTCTACCCACAGGTTATCTGGAAGAGATAGCTTGTAGCGATAAGACCGCATTAATAAACTGTTTTACTTTACTTACTAACTTAGAATTAGGTACGCAGAAAATGAATTTGCTTCCTGAGATTTCCAGAATAGAGGCATCGTGTTAGTGCTAACATGCTGTCTTAGATTAGTTCATGCAGCCGAAGCTTATTGTACAAGGTAACTGCCTAATAAGCCTCTGACATGGTTTGTGTTACGACCGAGATCGATTACTCAAATGTGCTCTTCAATGCACCGATTCATAAACCAATAGATCGAGCCCGCACAATTTAATTAAACTAGGAACGATACTTTGTTGAAATCAAATCCTGGACATCTATTTCTAGAGCTAAACGTTCAGAAAAAACCGAAAATCAAAGAAGCAAAAAAAAAAAACGGACAATATACACATTCCGTGTACTGGTTTGACTGTACACCTGTATACTATTAAAACTTTGTACCTTTCTGATTCCCGTGGGAAAAGAGTCGACCCTACCTGAAAACAGGATAAGACAAGTAATAATGATGATTAAGCGACTGAAACTTTTTAGGAGGATTGATATTCTGTCCACCAGGGATTGTCTAAGTTTTCAAAGCCCTGCGACATTTATCTAAGTTCGAAAATTGTCGCGAATTTTCCGATTCCTCTGCGCCATGCCAGTCAGCTTTGAAGATTGCCCTTTGGGAGTTAAATATATCTCCTAGCTAGATTTATTTTGTAATATTGAGATCAAAATTTCAAAGTTTAGCAATAGTATCGTCAAAAGTATGCATTATACTTTATTATTAGTGTGCAGGTTTAGTAAAGAACTTTCGTCTCTATCTAATTAATATAACGTTGTTCAGTTTCGTTGACTGAACGACCCCTTTCAGTTAACGAGATTTGTTCCTTACACGTATTATTGCAGCTTATAAAGCTTGAAGAAATACAATAGTTATTTGTTCAACAAGAGAGGGAAGTTCGTTTTTACTGCGAGTGCTGATTTTGAATCCTGAGGTAGCGAAGGATACTAAAATTGAATCACGAGCGTAGCGAGTGATTAAAAAATAGTATCCTGAGCTCACCGAAGGATTCAAAGCACGAGATGTAAATGAATTCGCTCTCGTGTGATACATACAACTTTTCCCACTTTCAGTGAGAAAATATTGAGGTGTGAAATTAGGAGAAAAACAAAACAATGTAATTTTTTATTGAAAAAGTTGCGTTCGGAAATTGCAACAACACTTAAAAAATAAATTAAGCAGACGTAAAATTCTTCTAAAATTAGCATGTAATGTTATTAATTTTATCTTTTTAATACAAATCAAATTAATTACAACAATAATAATATATTTAAACATTAAAATTTAATACTTTACAAGACAGTAAAACGTAACAAAATAGTCTACAAAATAAAATTTTAGGTTGCATCAATTTTCAGAACGCACCCCCAAGAGACCAAATAAAAAGAAGAAAAAAACAAAGTTTTGAATTTGGATACCAGTTGTGTCAAAAAATGACATACCTTTGCCTCATTTAATAAAATTAAAAAGCTACTTCGTCTCTCTTAAGAATAAAATGGCCTTTTCCTCACTGAATTTAGGCGGGAAATGTGCTCTTTTTGAGGTGAAAGTGGGAAAAAAATTAAACACTGCTTGACAGTGACACAGACAAGGGATGAATTTTTATGGATGTAAACCATGTTTGCAGGCTTTTCTACGAGTATCCTCTTCAATTCACCCTTACCATAGTGTCAGTCAAACGATCTGACAGACATTGATAGATGGAGTTTAGTGTAAGACAATATAGGGGTATTAGGTGCTGAACACGGACTTAGTAGAGAACCTAACGGTTGTGCTGAACGTGGATAGGCTATTATTTTATACGTGGCAAGATCTTCCCTCCCTTAGGTAACGGTATCTGAAGGCAATTAGAAATCTACTTGTTCTATTTCTAAGCTTGATATCAATACGAGATACTTAAGCTTGGCTCATTCATGGGTAAGCTTTCATCTCTATGGTGTTCGACACACCAACGAAACACAGCACTGGTGTAGTCACAGGCCAAGCAGTTTCCCATGAACCAACGTATATGTGGGACTGTTTAGCCGTACCTACTGTTTTACAGGCAAACTTGTAATATCGTATTTCCAGATCGCGGTAACACTTCTTCAAACTACCTCTTGTCATAGGCTTTCTTAGATCCTCGTTGAGTATAATGAATGAGACAGAAATAATCCGTACTATCATGTCAGTCAGTCGGCGGGTCGGGGCTGACGGATAGGAGATTAGCGAGATCAGCCCACCATTGTTTTAAATGCGCCCTCTTCTATCAGTCACGCCTTTTACCCTTACAGGGTAGGCAGAGCGTCATGAGCATATTGCTACGTATAAAACAATCACGCGTTTAGACCTAGTGGGGCAGGCAGAGACTCAAACTAGGCAAAGGTTGTTTCGCCACATAGGTTCCTACAACAAGTGTGTCATCATTATTTTTTTCATGTTTTGACCTAGGTTCCATGATAAAGTTGTTCAGTTTCATGGTTTAAACAAAACTTTAAAAGTTTTTTTGTGAATGTAAAATACCCAACTAACACAAGAAGGTTGCTTAGTAGCTTTATAGCGTATATAATAACAGCTATAAGCTGCAAGAGTCAGCTGCATAGTGCGCTATGGAACCCTTCTGCAGCTGCTATAACCCTAAAGGGGCCCCTTATAGACCTTATTTAATAAGTCCAGTAGAGTTGCATAACAGCGCAAATTATTTCTTTGAACTGCTTTTTCCACTTCTTAAGCACCATAAAAAGTGAAAAATACAACTGACAGCTGAAATTGGCACTAATTGAGTGAACGAATTTAACATTCATCATTCATCCACTCACTCTGCACTGCGGCCTGCAGCAGTCTGCGGCGAAAATTGCAACTTATAGTGAAATATTTAGCTGCTAGTGTTTAAAATGTAAGTATTGTATTTTATATTACTTGTATGAAGTCTTTAGATAAATATGCTTATGGCAGCGTGTAGTGCAATATTAAAATGGCGGAATAATAGTGAATAACTTATACGATCTCAGTTACGCGGCTTGTGTAGGTGAAGAACATTGGCAAATTTAATTTACTGTGAAACGTGTATGGTGTTTTATCAAAATAATTCATGGGCCCTCAATTAATTAAAGATTCTATGAAAATCTAATGAGTTTGTAAACGCGAATTCAAATATTTTAACCAAATTTTTGTAAGTATAATGCTGATTTATGTTAATTTATGGATAACTAACGATAACATGATATTTCCGATCATCCTAAGCTGTGCAGTGTGTTGAAATAAACTAAAATATAAGTACTAATCTAGTAATTGTCTCAGATAACCTAAAAATGCTACCACAAAATGGCGTTGATATTGTAGCAGCCTTAGGTTCTTTGTTTCGCTACTGTAGCCCTTTAATGCAGTGTTAAGCGACAAAAATCACTGTTCAGAAGCTCCTATTGCCATTTAAGCTGCTAAATTATCTGCTCTAGAACTTCAAGTTCCATACAATGTCCAATAGAGTGAATATTATATCCTTAAGTGTTAATTTTATACGATTTAAAGCTTGCACCTGCATTGCAGCACCTACTATGAGGATAAAAACGCAAAGCTAATTGCAGATGGCGCCACCAGCGAGTGTTCCAAAAGAGACCAATGAGGAGACGCTAAACTGATATTGACATTGACATTGACAGATTACTGACCAATCACAGGAACCTGACCAATACCTAATATTAAATTCATTGTAATGATAATAATTCCACCGTTCTTCATATTAGAATACTAGACTAGATATATAATCTGTTGTTCTTCATTTTATTTAAAAGTTATTATTTCCTGCCATAAAGCACTGCAGACCCCATAGTAGTTCTATAAATAGGAATTTTACGAGCAGAAGAGCTAATAATACCTCTTATGCATAACAAACATTCTAAGACGTCAATAAGTCACAATTTTCTATCTTATGCAAATCATCGTGGCAAAACATGCCACGGAAGAACTCAAAGTGCTAATAGACATACAATTATATCTACAATGCAGTCTATGGTGGTATAAAATGCCAAGTAAGACCACGATGCGACCTAAAGTGACAAAAAAGATCCTAATCTAACTATTATACAGTTCACGGTGCCATAAGGGTCGCAAAAATCCCTTAGATTTTTGCTGCAGCCATCAGCGATAATTTTACCTGTTATAGAACTCGTGCCTAATTAAAACTCCCTTATGCCACCCTTATAGACATTGGAACTGTAAGAGAAGCTGCAATTTTCACTAATGTGTTAGTTGGGTATCGCTGTATAATTGCTGTTAAAAGTACCTTAGCTAGTTTTTACAGCTGTTCCCGGGTGGATAAGCAGCTGGCACTTTCTTTCAGTCCAGCATGGAAGCTTTACTCGGCTGTTCGGACGCTGACGGATAGGGGGTTAGCGAGCTCAGTCCACCATTGTTTTAAATGAGCCTCCTCAATCCTTAAGTCCTATTTTGGTTGTCTTATTTCGTTTTCGTGTACGGATACTTGGCTGTTTTGTTTACAGAGACAAAGCTATTTGTTACATTGTTTATTGTAAAATAATTATATATGTGAAAATATAGAAAGAAACCAAACGCATGAAAGGAATTTAATGCCGAGAGAGTTCTGTACTCTAACCAACGGCCCATGTTACCGCAGGGATATTTTATTCAAGGTTAAGTGCTTACTTACACTTCCTTGAAACCATACCATTGTACATTACTATTTTAACAAAACCCCTCAACAGTCTTTGAAGCTACCGCAACCAATCACCAAACATACATGGCTGGAATGGAAACAAAGTTAAATAGATTATAGTCCGGTCAATCCGGTGATTCAATCAGACTGCATTGGTCGAGTAAACAACTCTACGCTAAGAGAAGGTGGAATGGGTGAAAAAATGTGAGAACGCAAATGTAGACGATCAAATGGAAGCTGAGCCTTATTTTCGAAGCTACTCGTATGTAGGACAAGGGGGTCAATTTACACCCGAAAAGTCGCGTTTCGTCGCTTCCCGGTGTGAACTACCCTAAAGCATGTCACTGTGATGAGAAAAGACTGATTGGAAAGAATACTGATTCCTTTTTATTAAATCCTTTTAAAGTGTGTTGATTAAGCAGAACATTGATGTATTTTTTTCATACCTACAGATGAAGGCAAGTCTTAGTAAATATATAATTCAATTAAATATATTATAAGAAAAAAAAATCTGTTTTTTTGCTTTGTTCAACTCTTAGGGTAAATAATAAAAATAAGCAAACCAATACATCCTTATGTAATCCCTACTTAGTCCACTGATTCCCAAAAAGGTCTAGAATAAACAGAGTTCATTGCCTGAGGCCTAGAGTACGGAACTTCAATCATTTTGAAGGTAAGGGCCAAAAATATTATTTGAATTTTCATAGGAGGAAACTGGATGTGGCGTGGACGCTATTAATGAATGCTCTTTCCGTAGCACGAAATCATCTTTCTTTACGGTTGAATCAGGTACTACAGCCAGGGAAAAATCTCACAAAGTGATAAATTGAATTTGTGTTCTTTGTGAGGACTGAACTCATTATCTAGACCCCACATTATACCTACAACTAATATTTTTGTAAATAATATACCTATACCAATTTATTGATTCAGATCAGACCACTAAAGTACGACAAAAATTTCAAACCGCACTCTGGGCATCTCTGGGGTCCACAGGTGAGTAATATTCGCCATTTTTGATTCCCAGAGATTTGTGGATTACATACATACATATAATCACGCCTCTATCCCTAATGGGGTAGGCAGAGCGTAAACGACCTAAACAAAGGTCGTTTCGCCAAGTCTGACAAGTTTTGAGGGTTATTCCAGATAGATCTGTGTATTGCTATAGTGACAGGTTATCAGCCCATCGCCTAAACTACAATACTGAAACCCTCGAATCCCTTAGCTGGCTTTTACAGCATGCCCGGGAGGGAATGCAGCTAGCACATTCTATGCTTTTTTATCACTCCCAGTGGATTGAGGAGCTTTAAACGCAGCAGGTTGAAGACTCCTGACTTAGGAGCTGGGTACTCAACGGGAATGAATTACTGAATCACTAATGAATTGTTGATGTTATTTGGTGGCACTGAGACGGATTTATCGGACCAATTTCAAGAAATAATTTGTAGAATTTAGAATACCAGGCCACTCAGAAAGTATTGCGAAAAATAGTTTTTATATATAGGAGACCGGCCGGTTAGAATCTTTTTCGATAATATGATTACTTGTAAGTAAAAATATGTGTGTTCCATTTTCAAAATTTCCCTTCACATTTTTTGCGAGCCAATTCAAAGTATCGTGTCTTACTGAAAAATGGATTTGCGCCGGGAACATTTTAGAGCTATGATTTTTTACGATTTCAAGTGTCGCCTGAAACCGGATGAATCGTTCGATAGACTTCAAATGGCATTTATGGATGAAGGCCCCTCCAAGGCAACCGTGTATCGTTGGTATAACGAATTTAGGCGCGGTCGACCAACCTTGGGGGATGAAGAAAGAAGCGGTCGCCCTTTGACGGCTATTACGGAAGAAAACGTGCTAGCAGTGAAAAATTTAATCCAAGATAATAGGCGAATTACATATCAGGAGATTCAGCACATATTAAAGATTGGATCGGGAAGCGTTCACGAGATTCTACACGGGCATCTTCGCGTGAGGAGGATAGTATCGCGCTGGGTGCCGCACTACCTCACCGACGCTCAGAAGCAGGCCCGGGTGGAATGGTGCCGTGATATGCTGAACAAATTTGAAGCAGGCTCGTCTCGGCGTGTTTACGACATCGTAACAGGTGATGAGTCCTGGATTTATCAATACGATCCAGAAACCAAGCGCCAGTCGACAGTTTGGGTGTTTCAAAATTAACCAACGCCTACCAAAGTGAAGCGATCTCGAAGCGGGGGGAAGATTTTGATCGCCAGCTTTTTTAATTTGACTGGCCACTTGGCCTCAAGTCCCTTACGAGATCAAAGAAGCATCAACGCCGAATGGTATACTACCAAATGTTTACCAGAAGTTTTTTCTGTTGTGAGCAACAAGCGACCAAACACAGGGCTCCGCGGACTACAGCTCCACCACGACAATGCGCCTGCACACACCGCGCTCAAAACGAGGGACTTCCTGGACAGCACACCAGTCAAACTCCTGGGTCACCCTCCTTACAGCCCTGATCTAGCACCGTGTGACTTCTTTTTATTTCCAAAAATAAAAAATCAGCTCAAGGGGATACAATTTTCGTCGCCGGAAGATGCGCTGGCTGCGTTCGAGCAGGCTGTAAACGAGGTGTCTACGGCGGACTGGAAAAAGTGTTTTGAAAACTGGTTCAGACGCATGAATCTTTGTATAGAGGCTGGTGGAGAGTACTTTGAAAAGATTTAATAAAAATATATGTACCTGTAGAACAATTTTTTTTAGTGTCGCAGATCTTTCTGAGTGTCCCACGTACATTATTAACTATGGGTACGCTTTGACTCTAAATAGTCATCTTTTATGGTCAGTTCACATTGGAAAGCGACGCGACTTGACGCGGTGCAAAGCTGTAAGATACCAAGTCAGAGACACGGTGGACTGCTAGTAGGAGGTAGACCTCTACAATCGCAAAAAATATAGCGTTTAAATTTAAATGAATAGAAAAAAAGCTAGAAAAAATAACAATCGACTCAACTAACTACAACTGTTGATAACTGGTACCGAATAAATATTTTCCTTATTTTGTTTTTATCTAAAGTTCCCCTTACTCTAAAGTCTCTAAAGTAAACCATGTTGAATAAACGGTACGAGCGTTCATTTATCCATTAAACGTTAAAGATTTTCCTTCCATTTTCAGTTAATAACTGAAACGTTTACCCACGCCCCGGATTACGTTTGTAGCCGTGTGGCGGTTTACGTCTGTAGCCGTTCGGTCGGATCACGTCTATAGCCGTGCGGCTACTGGCGTGGAATTGAAAAGGTGATAAAGAAGTCCACGGCTCCAGATTATACCACTCGAAATAGCGATTTACGTAGAGTTAGGAAAGTATGGACACTTCTTCTGTTCTTGCAAAACTAGCTTTCTTCCAACCATCTCTCAGTCATCTCTGAATACAGCTACATCTCCGACCAGTCAGCGATATAATCAATGTTGCACAGCAATCTAAAGTGACGGATGGCATTCACCGATACCAGCTTTTTATAGCACTTTAAAGCTGTATAACCGGTTGAAATTAGAATTAAAGTTACTATTATTTTTACCAACCATCTCTCAGTCGTCTCCGAATACAGCTTCGTACATCTCCGGCTGGGTGCGGCGAGTCAGCGACACTGATCGATGTGGCGCAGCAATCTACAGTGATGGATTGCATCCACCGATAACGGACTGCTATAGGTACCGGACCTTCCACGGTTTTAAAATTATATAACCCGTAGAAAAAAATAAAGTAGATTTCATTGATAGAATTTGGTAGCTACATAAAAGATCTTACGTCAGTTGTGCCAACTTCAACTTCTATACCTACCACTTCTGTACCTAGAGCCATTTGAGCGCGCTTTAAAGTTCTATAAACGGTTGAAACTTACTTTACACAAGAGATGTCAACAGCAAACTACAGTGATGGATGACATCCAGCGATACCGGACTACTTCAAGCCGTTTGAACGCGCTTTAAACTTTAATACTGGTTGAAACTAGAATTAAAGTGTTCAAAAGTTGTATGAGATTATATCTACATAGAAGATGTCAGAACTATTAAGTATACAGTGATGGATGGTACAGCAACCACCCACCTATACTGGGATTTTATGCCTGGAGATTTAAGTCTAAACGTGTTTAAAGTTATATTGTATAACTGGTTGAAACTAGAATTAAAGTGTTTGAAAGTTAAATAAGATTTAACTTATTACAACACATAAATGTCAAGTGATTTATTTTGCTTTTATTAGCAAAATATTTCGTTCATTGATATTTATGCAATATTATACAATATGATATAGGCTAAGTAACTTTTTTTAACATCTCATCTGACCTTCTGTCGATAGAGCAAAGTGCGCTCTACAAAAGGAATGTTTTAATTTAAATATTTAAAGTCCCTATTTGCGAGTTGTCTAGTAACAAAATGAAATGCAAATCTTTGCTTCAACCGTTCGCTAAATTAAAATTCTTGAAATTAAAATATTCGTGGCTAAAAGAAGTGGTTAAAGTTTCTTTAATGAATAATAAACTTGGTAGTTTTCTCCTTTTAATTTTGTTGTTTCTGTGAAATTAAACTCAAGCTATTGTAGAAGGTTTTGTGGGAAATTGTTTTGGTATTTCAAGTGTTGTCTGTGTTTGAGACCGATGGAACTTTGTAATGATTATCAAATAACTTGATTAATTTGACTTCTAGTCATATTATGTGCTCGTATTTAAACAAGTCTTGATCAATGTTATCAAGTTTTGTTTTCAGTGTAGAATTCCAATTTTATATCATACTACGGTAGCAACTCAATGTCCACAGGAAAAGGACATGGACCTGTAAGTGGCAATTACTACATTCGCCACGCATAGCGAGCAAAATGACCTGATTCTTGACAATTTCTAAGGCTCGTATTTATAAAAAAGATCCCAAGGTTGAAAGCAATATTAAGTATAGATTTGACAGACCGTTTAGTACTGAAATGACATTTCTGATATGAACTCAAACTTGCTGTCAATCTTAGGAGCTGATTATAAATACGGGGCTAAGAAATACATGCTCACTTGAGGACCTACTGGAAGCGAGCCCTAGAGCCATTATATAGCTGTGGCTGAATGCCGAAATGATTTAAATTGTACCTCATCGACTCGAAGAAGGAGAAAGCAATCACTTCTACACGTGTCAGTCGGCTATTACGTCTCTGTTCTTTGTATCTCGTGTGTGTATTATTAATAAATACCCGATATGACGAAAATATACAAAACAAACAACAAATAATGAATAATAGCCAGGGACATGTTTATTCAATATATATTTACATTGTTCAATATTACATTTCACAGTATGAAAATCTGAGCTGAGCCAATATTGTATCTGCTATAATAAACATTTGAAGCTTAACGTTATTAAACTTTTTAGTAAACAGCTAACTTAATTTGTATACTTTAGGTCTTATCTTATTTTTTATTATAATATAGTTTTTATAACAGAAAGCAACTTACTGTTATTAAAAAGCAATACGATCAGTATTGAAATCATTCTTTGCATATATTCATGAATAACTAGAAGAGATGGATTATTCTGAAAATCAGAGGCTCTCTAGGTACATCCTAGATCTATACAAAGTTAAGAATGGTCCTTTTGGTTTGGCACAACATTTTTATCAATTACTTTTTTAAATTTAGGTACATTATATATGTTTTATCATTATTGTTATACATTTAATTGTATAATTACAAACTCAAATGTAATTCCTATCACTATATTACCTATGAACTGATAACTAAGCTTCAATAACTGAACTGTACGAGCATTATCCTACCGTCTGCGCCAAATTAGAATCGAAGCAACTTCGCTTATATGGGGTGTAAGGGACAAATAGGGGTCGCTCAGTCAACGAAACTCAACAACTTACGCCAGGAAATTCTTTTAGAAAATAAATCAAAATTTTGACTTTCTAATACTAAATGACAGACAATTTGTATGGAAAAAGAAAAAAAGAATTTTCTGGTGATAGTTCTCCTATCAGTTTCTGATACGCTGTCCCGTACACCCCGTATGAACGGCTATGTAACAAGACACAAGATTCGATAACTTACTTGTCCTATTGTCTGCGCCAATTTGAAATCAAAGTAACTTTGCTTAATATGATACAAAGAGTAACTTAATTACTAGATCAATATGTTTGAGCTATAAGTTACAATCACAGCAGAATTTATAGGCAACGGGAATGCACGAAGTCTAGTATAGTATACCGGGTGTAAGGGACAGCGTACTGAATACTGATAGGGGTTTCTCAGTCAATGACACTGAGGGTCGTATTTATAAAGCGATCTCAAGATTGAGAGCAATATTAAGTATGGATTTGACAGGCCGTTTTGTACTGAAATGACATTTCTGATTCAAACTTAAACTCGTTGT
>JARACY010005828.1:0-20115 GCA_029255725.1 Scrobipalpa atriplicella
TTGCGGTTGCCGCCGCGAGGCGCTGTTGCGGCTCTGTCGCTCACCCATAATGAGTTGATTTTCAAACTTAGAACAGGTAGCGCAGACGCGACATGTAGGCTCAGAATGTTACCTATAATGCCTCTTGCGACAATTCGTGTGTTTTTCTTTTAGATCTAATATACTTTACTATATTCGACTGTAAACAATCTGCTTGAGAAGTAACGTAAGATGACTTGTTACAATAAAAAAAAAACAATAAAATACGTGGAAAGCGATGCATCTGCTGTCAAAACATTATTTTTCGTGGTTCAAAATTAAATAGTCAAGCGGGGTAGGTTTTTACGGTAAGTGCTTGTGTTACGTTAGTGATAGGGTTCAAAAATAGGCTCTGCTTTTAGATGCGTAACGTAAGTATGTTTACGCCCACTATCTGGCCTTTGTTCAGCTGAACATGGCTTTCTATTCATTAACCTTCAATATACAGGCGTAGGTAGAATTGATATTAGGATCTTAGTAATAAAGCCTTCTGCTTTTAAGCATATCTATCTAGCCTTGTAGTATACCAAATATTGTATTTAGATTTTTCTCACTTTTTTGTTTGTAAGTATTTTTTGCGTTATTGTAATAATTTGCCACCACAAACTTTAAATTATTCAAAAACAGTTTTGTATGGCGAATAGTTAGCAACAGTTCCATACACGTTCTATACAATCAGTGCCATAAATTCAGTGAGCATATTCAGCGAATTAGATCGAATTAGCTGATGCGAGCAGAATAGGGTTATTTATTATGTGGTAGAGAAGTTACTACTGCACGTGCGGTAATCACCTGGCTGTGTTGTGGAAGGTGATGGATTCGATTTTTGAGTTGAAATGCTTTCTGCCTATCGCTTTACTTTTTAGTAAGTAGCTAGGTAAGTCGATTTGTTGGACCCTTTGATTTAATTTGAAGCTAAAAGTCCTCTGATATGATTTGTGTAGGTGTAGGCCCCATCCACCAAAAAAAATGAGCCTCATTATTTTGGTGAGAATTAAACAGAATGATAACATAATCGTAGATCCACATTAAAATGCGATCTGCTTTTCAACAAAACGTGTAGGTACGTAGGGATATGCCCATTAAAAGCTGTTGTGTTGAAGATCTCGTTCTGCCTACCCGGTAAGGGACAAAGCCGTAATTTTATTTAAATAACAGCGTGAACATATAAACTAAAAGTGCGAAATGTACAAGTAATGTAGGCTGCTAAATACAAGTGAGTGCGATGTTAAATTCCGAATGAATAGGCCGGCGTAAGAGAGCATTAACTCAACCCGCGCGAGTACGGAAACGCGCTCCGACGCTTCGCACTTGTTCACATAGAGTAAGCAGTGCAGACAGGTAATTATTTAGGTCCAATTTTATACCTAATTTTTTGTATTTTTCTGCTTTTGCCCCTAGTCTAGGCCAGATAATGTGTTGTTAAATTCCGAATGAATAGGCGAGCGTTAGAAAGCACTAACTCAACCCACGCGAAACGAAAGAACTCCGAACGAACTCCGATGCTTCGCGTTTGTTTACATATAGCGTACATACTGCAGAGAGATAATTTCGAGCTTTATACTCATTCCTTTATATGGACTACCTTGGCTAACCTGGAGAAGCCTGCCTAAGTAGGCTGATAATCCATTCATCCATTGCAGTTGGCCTAAGTAAAAATAACTACCGATCGGGGTACTCCAGTGGCGCACACTGTCCTACTTATCGGACCACATACTCGCTTAAGGACTATACTTACTGGTAAGGTACTCTTGTAAACAACATAAAAAAAGACCTATTTCTTTTGAATTAAGTCTAGACCATAGGTTTTCGAGAACAGAGCAAGATTGAACAAGAACTGGTAGAGAGGCATTATAGGTAACATTCTGAGCCTACATGTCGCGTCTGCGCTACCTGTTCTAAGTTTGAAAATCAACTCTCTCCAATCCTGGCGTTGCTCGCTCTCAGTCCGCTGTTCATTTGTCACTGAAATTACAAAAAGCTTGCGGTTGCCGCCGCGAGGCGCTGTTGCGGCTCTGTCGCTCACATAATGAGTTTAATTTCAACAACGCTCAGCCGTTATTCACAAAAGCTTTATAAATTATTAATGCTGTTTCCGGTCATTTTTGGAGGTCTTTAATGAGTTGTTTGGTGGCGTTTTCGTACAAAAATACGAGTTAGAAAGTTGCTATGTGTTTGTAGGTACTTACCTATTTATGTTTTTAGGAATATTTCCGACATCTCATACCAACTCTTATAATTTTTAATTGTTTGAAGCGCAATGGTATAGCAAATTGCAAGCACACCCCTCTGCACTGGAATTTTAGTAGTAGCATAGTAAAATATGCCCTTTACTAGATTATTTCTCGAAGGAACAACCCTTGGTAAAGTTTTATATCATCTTCTTTTTTTTTTGTATTGTATTATGTAGATTTAGGGGAATGGCAAATAGGAAGCGGTGCGGTGCCGGTGCGTCGCCGTTGCGTCGTTTTTGTATAGAAACTTCAAATTAAGTTGCGCTGCGCAGACGTAAATTACATATTATGACATTCAATAAGTATTCCATGGAATCTATGTTAAAAAATAAATTATTCATTTATTATATTACAATGCCAAAATGGGTAAATAAACCACTACGTGGTTGGTTTTATAGTTTCCCCAGATATTTTACGCTAGCTAATATTTATATATTCCTATATTTATACGTAGCGAGGAGTAAAGTACGAAAAATTGGGTCCCCTTATTTAACTTCCCAAAGAACCGCTTCAGATTTCCTTTAAAGATAACCTCTATCTGATAAATAGAGAATACTTTAATTACCCGTAGCTCCTTAAAGGAAAAAAAAAATCAATGGCTCCCGTGGGACCTTTCGCGTCTTTCTCAGTTATCTATTTCCAATTACGGAAAGGAATAAATTTTATTGTGGACACTTCAAAACAAAAGGGCAGGAAGTTTTCCAGATTAATTCTTGCGATAAAATTTCACGCTTGAATCGACGAAAGTACTCTCCGGCGAGGCTATTTCGAGATCTTGGAAAGCTATATAGAGCTAAAGACTAATAGACCAGGCAAGGTTTGTAAGCGTAAAATCTTCTAACAGCAATTTTATTTCATATGTAAAAAAATATATTAGGAAGTCAAAAAAATCCTTATGCAAGCTAAGTATTTAGCTAGATTGACATCTAAAATGTCATCCTATATTTTGTTTTCAACTACCTATTTCATTTTGTATTCAACTATTTCATGTCAAAAATCTTAATAGCACGTCAAAGAAATCGATAGCCTACTCGTATTTTGCTATTTTGTATTCAATGTTTGATAGATCAATAACAATCCAGCAATATTACCTTATTTTGTTGAATTTATAAGGACTACACTACACACATTAATTTCGCTCTACATTTATATCTGAGCCAAGCCACCTCCCTTGGGATCTGCAGTCCGCCTTTTATGGCAATGGCTTGTACAAGGCAACATCGCTTTAATGTCCGTTAAGAAACATTTTATCTTTTTTTAGTTTCCCCACCAAAGGAAAGGGTTCATTTACTCCGTGACACACTTCGGATGGCGGAAAAAGATAAACCAATTCCAGTTTCATCCGGTTTTATCAAGTTTTTCCGCCCGCCCGGATTAAGGAGACGTTTCAGACATTTGAGCGTATAAAGGGGCGTTATGTGACATTTACAGAGAAAATAAAAATATAATATGGTTGAGGGGATGTCGGTGTGTTTTTATTAGACCGTTGTCGCGGTCATCTGAAATTAAGAGGGGTGGAGGCGCCAGCGAGACTGACGTACTCAACTCATACAACTAAATTGAATTAGAACACGCAACATCTTGTAAGTTTACTTTTTACTTACGTATTTTAAATTTTTTGTCTTATTTATTTTATTTGTAGTAAGTATTTCTACAACTCAATAATTGCATAATACCAATTTTTCGCCGTCCGACCCGGCATGTAATTATCTCAGTAATGACCAAAAGCAGACCAAGTTGACTAGCATAAATTGTACTCAAAACTTCAAATCATAGATTTTGTACACACAAAGTTTAGAGGCTTGCGGAATCTGCTTACTTTAGGTATGTGAATAGACTCGTCTCACGCTGTTATAAACGATACTCCAATGAAACAGTCTTGATAATATTATTGGGGATATTCTTCACGTAAATCGGAGCTTGTTTCCGCGGATATAATGGTGTCCTGCTGCGTTGAAGATTGGAGGTAACCACCGCAGAGAGCGGATTCTGATTCAATCAATTGCTGGATAATTTAGGATAATATTATTTTATATTAGTTTCCTTTTTTCTTATACAATTATCTATATTTAATTTGTGTGGTGGTATTTGATAGAATGGATAGAAAAAAACATTATTAATTTGTAAGGACATTATTTTTACTTATGTCTCACTAGAATATAAAAAGGAGAAATGTTTATTAAAATAATTTTAGTATGTATCTGACTGTACACTGTTTCAAAATTCCAGTCCTGCACAAGAAACCCCACAACTGCCGCAGATTACAGGAGCAGCGAAATTAAAATCCGGAGACCTATTAAATCGGACTGAGTCCAGAATCATCACAGTGCAGATTATATTTTTTCTTCCCAACGTATTCCCGTCGGAAACAAAGGCGAACAGACAGCAAAGGGGACTGGTAATGAGAAAATGAGGATTGGATTTTTGCTTTGTCAGCCTTAGGCATGGAACTATGCAGGCAAATAGACAAGTACAGCCGGACTGAAAGGATTACCTCAGAAAACTTTGTTTGATAATTAATAGATTTATGTTTTTTGTACGGAGCTAATTTCGTTTGTCTTTTTGCGTCTGGTTCATCGTCTGCTACTTTACTTAAAATAAAAAAAATTGTCATCAAATAAAAATGTAAGTTTATAGTAGACTTTGCTACGGCGTAGCAAAACATTCGTAACGTTTTAAAGTTACGAATAAACATTGATAAAAATATGATTTATTTTAGAAACTCTTTGTAATTCAGTGCTATGGTATGATTGATTACAGTTTATTTTTGGCCTGATTGCGTTAAGCATCTTTGTAGTGTATACTTAATTTGTAGATTTTGCTACGGCGTAGCGATCGTAGCGTTTTAAAGCTACCTACGAAAGATTTGAAAGTTGATGAAAATATGACATAGCAGTCAAATTTCTTTTAGAAACTATGATATGAGCTATGGTATGATTGATAGTATCTAATTTATGCAGATGAGAAGTTAGGATACAATAATTTATGCATAAAAGTGTTTGAATGTAAGTCATTATGTAAGTTATTTCATGATAGGTATTTATCGTTGTGAATCTTAATGGAAACATTGTATTGGAATCATTGTAAAATATACAATAAATTGTTGGTTACGTATGAATCACGTAGGTATATTTCCCGTTAATGTGCGGTCGTGACAAAAATATCTGTAAAGGAAATCTGCGTATTGGGTATTAAAACTCAATAATGTTGCCATGCTCGTTATTTATGCAAATTTAGATAAATACTGCGCGAACGTGAGGTATTATAATAACATTTTGTTTTCGATTTATTTGATTTAAAAATAAAAACGGTTGAATATTATGTATTTTTCACTTCACTGTACGCCACCATTTTGCAGTATTTTTTGGAGAGAAAAAATAAATAAATGTATTTGATCAGCTTGCATTGTCCGTTGTTGACCAGACAACAATTTCTTAAAATGGCTTACACATAACATAGCTAATTTACTGTGAACTATGATTTCTGAAATAAAGATTATTTATTGAATTTAACAACTGCATTACACTCAGCCTACTAGACCACAGACTCTGCAGATACAATGATGAAATTATTTTATCTTTTTGCGCGCAATTCACCACAATATCTGTTAAAATCACCCTTACCACTTTTTACACAATTAATTCGTCTCGTTTCCGATAGAATGCGCTCGGTTACCGAAACGAATTAAAACAACTAATTACCATACTGAATAACGAGGCGCTGTGAAACATGCACGTGGGACTACAAAACGTACAGACCCAACCATTGTTATCCTCACTGATAAGTACTTCGTATGTATGTCTGATTGTTACCTTTTTATAAGGCTTTGTCAATTGATCTTTGAATATTTTGAATGAGTGGATGTACTTGGGCTTTTTTAGGCTACATTATCGACGTGTGAGAACGTTAGAAACAATTTCGATTTTATTGCAAGCAGCACTGACCTAGACAAGTCCAAGTTAGTCTTGCTCATTGCTAATTAAACAAATAAATAAGTACTCAATTGCAAAACTACCATTACTTATAATTGCTGACTTCTGTTTGTCTAATAATAGTATAATATTAGTTTACGCTACTTATGTTTATCATCATAAAGAAAATTTTACGAGAAAACCCACGGACGTAAGTTAGTAAAAATAGTCTGTTCTGATAATATTATTTTGCTATTAATGCTTTTTGTTTTAGTATTGATTACGAATTTGTAATTAATTACGCTAGTGGTATACTTAAAATAAATTTACGTTTTAATTTAATAGGTAACGACATATTGAAAAATGGGATCGCGAGGAGCAGTAAATACTGTGAAAAAAACTACCTGTGCTAGGTTAGGTTGTAGAAGATCTGCCTACTCCATAACGGATTTAAGCGTTATTTTACGTGTCTATGTTTTAATTACCAAAATTAAAAAGAGATTAAAATATTTCACAAAAAACAATCCAAATCTAAAAGTACAGTGTTCAGTACTTTAAAATTGACTGGACGATCGGTATTTACATCTACCGCCATCCAATTTTAAAATAATTAAGTGCGTCCATTATGTCTTTCCGAAAACAATTATTTCTAATTTAAAGGTCTAATGTCTGTCACAACGCACGGGGGTAGGCAGGGGAGGTTAGGGGAGGCTGTCACCGGTCGCCATTTACCAGAATGGCCGATAATGGAAGCAATTAAAATGTATGGAGGCTTAACTGCATGCCCTGCAACGAAATTAATTTATAGCAGTGCCGAAATAACCCCCATTTCCACCGATCCCTCGATTTTGCGCAGTTTAGGCGTTTTTATTGTGTAAGCTATTTTTCTCATCGAATGGTAGCAGGTAAATGAATTTGGATAAGATATTTTTCTAAGGCGTTTTTGTTTTGTTATTATCACTGATTTGAGTCGCTGCCCGCTAGCTTCCAACGCCTTTTTCTGTGGTAACAAACCATATCACAACTTGAGTACAGGTGGAACCACTCGAAAGCAGAAAACTATATCAAAAAGTAGTGCAGTAATCCAATAAGTACTGTAAATTAAACTGTACATCCTTAAATAAACTGTCTGTCAATTTGTCCAAAAGAAAATCCTGGCAGTCAATTAGATGACAAAACCCGGCACCCAATTATAAAGAAAACAAGACTTCCTTCATAGGGTGAGCGGCACCATTATCGTCACTCGCACTCGCCACCAAGGGGCATCGGTAATTAAAGCGATTGTGAAATACGTTCACGGCGTATGGGTCAGTTCACACCGAGAAGCGACGCGACGCTGCGCAAAGCTGCTTGAAGTTGCATCTTGTCGTTATAGTCAGCAAAATAAGATATTTGGGCAGGCCCAATAGAAACGGATGAAGTTATTTCAGAAGGTTATATAAATGGTTTGTCATTAAAAATCGTATGCACAGCAGTCGCCTTTGAGACTGCACCGCGCGGTGTAATTTTCGATTTTAGTCAATGTAATGTCTATCTTTTTGCAGTAAATAACGCTCTTGAAAAGTGCGAGCCGCGTTGCGTCGTGTCGCTTCCCGGTGTGAATTGATCCGTACGTATGGTAATTTCCTCGGCCCATATCAATTTATTGTCGCCCTAAAACAGCCAATTTACCCTACGAGGGGGGCATCACGACAATTAGCGGTGGTGTTGATGCGCCTTAATGTCTCAATGCCTCCATATTAACGTTTAAAGACCTGTGAAACGATTTCGATAGGTGGAATATTAAACCATGAAAGTCAATTACCTACATGCTACTTTAGGAAATTAAATAATTTATTTTACTAACATAATTTATTTTTATAAACTTTTACTATTAAGATCAATATTCAGTTATCATGATGATCAAATAAATATTTTAGGCTTGTATTTATGAATCGATCTCAAGATTGAGAGCAATTTAAGTACAGATTTGACAGGCTGTTGTGTACCTACAGAAATGACATTTCTGATACAAACTCAAACTCGCTGTCAGTCTCAAAGGCTGATTATTAATACATGCCTTAAATGAATCGCGACGTGTAGATAGAGATGACAAAGGTTTTTTTAAACTTTTATTTTGACTTTTTCAAAATAAATCACATCAAAACGTTGTTACCTTAATGCACTTCAACGCGTTTGCATTTGCAGCCAACGACTCAATAAGCATCTCATTATATTGCACACCAAGCTGCATAATGCTACGAGTATCAAAGGAAATCCACGATAAATATTTTCATAGTAGCCAATTAGGGGAGAGGCTAACTGCGCAACAGATAGGGACTGTTCGACGAAACGTAATTCTATTAAATGATTAAATAATTCAGCGGAGTTCAAAGGAGATGCGCTTCGGCAAAACGAAGCAAACAGTCTTGTAAAGAACTGGGGAGAAAAAGTAAACGCATTCGCTTAGATGCGGTTCAGGGAGGGGGCAGCCCTATGTCGATGAATCGATATTATATTCTCTGGTGTTTTCTTTTATAAAAAGCAATTTCTATATTATTATTCTGTTGACTGTTTCTTAATTGCTTGGTAATTTGAATCATATCCAAATAAAACCACTGGACAGAACTAATTTATTAGATTGAGATTAGATTTCGATTTCTATTTTTCAAATTATCGATTTCATAATAAAACGAACTCATTTATTTTCAAAGAAATATCAAAATATTCAGTCAAAATACGAACGTAAAATCCAACACAGTTTTCATAATTAAGGTACATTGCAATAATAATAAAAAAATATTTACAGGCAGAGATCTTATGACTTACAGATTTTCTGATTTTCTATTAAAATGAAATATTACCAAAATGCAAAAAAAATAAAAAAAACTTTATAAAAAGTAACACGTCCAACACTAGACTAAATAACTGTGCACAGCTTTGAAACGAACGGGTGCAATAAGGTGCACAAATTACAGCAATTTAACTTTAGAACGTGTCCCTCCCGGCCATGGAACATCGTCTTTTGGCAGAAATATTTTAATTAGGTAATTCAGAGTCCGTCAAAACGTGCATGTTATTCCATGTAGTTTTTTATGTAATTTATTTTTAAAATGGGATAGAAGGTTGTAATAATAAGGACCCCGAAATACAGTCTAAGCGGTATTAGCAGTATTTGAATAGCCAAAACTTGAGAAAGTCCACTCTCGCCATCTGTAATTTTCAGACATGTGGTTTAAATACTACGATAGTCCGCCGCAATCTGTTAAACCGGATTCAGAGATGGTCCTATGGCGAAAGCGTAGCTCTGTACTGTAGGATCATTCAGCCAGACTTATCAGCAGGAAAGTAAGATTAATGATAAAAATACAACGCTTAACCGAAAATAATTAACTGATCCAAAACATCCTACAAAATTATGAAATCAATACTTTAATATTACGGTATCTTTTCAGAGCCTGTAAAAATATTGGGCCATTTCTTTCTGAGTCGGGTTAGACCGCCCGGGGGAACCGAGGTAATTACGTGAATTTTTCTTTGAAATTAGAGAATAAACATACCATTCAGGAGAGGATAAAAGATTTTATCTCCCACCGGCCGATCGTTGATGTAAATAACGAACCCACGAACCCATTTCATATTCAGATTTTTTCTTGGTAGCTGTTTATTCCGATATAGGTATGAGAATGAAACCGTTTGGATTCCAGCTTACCATTTAGGCGTAGTATCCAAATTCAGCAAATTAAAATCTGAAAAGCTCTTATTAGATATTCATTCGTGCAAAATTTCAAACTATCTCTATTAATTAATTGCATTTTTCTTAATTTTAGTAAATACATACATACACAGATACGACTAATCCAATAATATAGAGTTAAACATGAACATTATCGTTGGAAACTTGGCTGGCAAGAAGGAAGTTTAATTTGGATACACAATGGCAATTTTAAAGTTGTCCAACTTGGCCGACTTGGCTGTTACAACGCGATTCCGATTCAAGTGGATTTCGGAATTAATTCGATTTTTGCACAACTTGGAGCGAGTCAAGCGAGCGCAGACCTTAGTTTGAGGTAGATCACGTTATTTCTATTAACTTTTTTTTACATCTTATTTAATGCGAAAGAAAATGAAATTGATGAATTATGCCAACCATCAGAATTGAAACAAAAATACAAAAAAATAATCAATGGAAACACTAGAAAAGTTTTACATACGACTTTACCTACATACAAGTTTGACAAGTTTCAGAGCGATTCGGGATACTTGGAAAACTATGCCCTATCAGTTAGGGATAGTAACAGAGGAATTATTGGACTTTTAAATTGATTATCATTAGTAATGCCCAATAGATTAAGCTGACTAGGTTTTGCCGGACTCCAAACTCCTATAAGTCGGAGAACACGAACGCTTGCGGAATCTATTCTAAAGTGCCGTAGACTCTGTCGAGTTTCAGACATTTTTACATTTTCCACTTGGCCTTTTATCTTTATTGGTCCTGGATTAATTAATTTGCTAATTGTAATTGAGTTGTGTGACTTTTGGTCCTTCGTCTTTATTGGTTGACGTTTGAGATAACGTTATTAAGGCTCGAATTTATAAAGCGACCTCAAGATTGAGAGTGATATTCAGTGCGGATTTGACAGGTCATTTAGTACTGGAATGACATTTCTGATACAAACTCAAACTCGCTGTCATTCTTGAGCGCTGATTATAAATACGGGCCTAATAAATAAGGTATTTGTTAAAAAATCTTTGTTATCCTCGATTTTGGAAATTTATTATTTAATTTTTGTGTTGAATTGTATAGGTTTTATTAATCTGTCCATAGAAAAAATTGCCGAGTGGTATGATTTCACAATTTTATTACTGGCACATGGGACACGGTGTGAAATGCACTCTGCTACTTTACAAAGATCTATTAGGATAGTAGTAGGTGTTATAGGCTACGGTACGACTTACCATCAGGTGGGCCGTATGATTAGTTGCCGTATAACATAAAAAGAATATAAATAGCTCAGTTGATTTGAATAGAGACGAGAATCGGCGGCATTTCTGTTTAATATAACAAGACGGATTTCTTTATAGGTATTTACTACCACTGAAGGTAGATCAGCCCTTAGTAACGACACACTAGAGCTCACAATATACAGGGTGTCACATCAATTTTCAGGGATAGCTTGTGGGTCATAAAGTGTGCGTATTTAACGGGTTTCCGGGTGCGTGTCTCTGTCTTGGCACAACAATAAGGGTTGAAAGAGTTATTGTAGCAACATCCCCGGTGAGGATAACATAGTACTATCACGTATGTATTCACTTTCGGGGAGGCGAAGTGTCAACGGCTTATATAAATTTGTATAAATCTGGAGATTTTGAGTGTATTTTTAATAAGTGTTGCTGTTGCTGTATAATTAGGTTAACAGTTGCCTAAAACCCCTTAAAAACGATTTTGTTTGGAAAGAAATTGACCTTGCACTTTTAGTCTTAGCAAGATGATACAGAGATGAAGTTGAAAATGTACAGAAAAACCTCAAAAAGACACTTAAAACACTTTGACGGAAACCATTTTTTTTTTATTAATCAGGAATTCCTAAAATCGACACAGAGTATCGAGTTTTCCTTCCAACGGCTCTAATAAGCCATTTGATTGACAAAGCCGTGGATGGAATGAGCGTGGAATAAAGAAACACAAAAGAAACAGTTATTAGGCCCTGTCAGGCCTTGTCAGTGTTCCAATATGTTTTGTACTTCGGGAATAAATGAAGGGGAAATACCGGCTGGTTTTTAATCACGCTGTACTTCTATGTTGTGTACCTACTCGTACTTATTGGTGTATTGAAGTGTTTTGCCTTTGGAATTGTTACTAAGCATTTTCTTGTTGGATTGGATGTACCAACTAGCTGCTTCTCTTCCCGGTCAATTTCTATCCTTACTTTCACATCATCGGGCGTTACAGCCTACTGCTGGGCTGGACTATATGGGACTCTAAAGGGGCTCTTCTAATTGAGGGGTTACTTACCATACTCTTGAGATTGGAAGTACAGTACAATATGTTATATTCACAGTGAACCATGTTGGCTCTTTTCTAGAATTTCCTCGTTATTTTTAATTGGTATTTCTCGGGTTGGTAGAGCACAAAGCCTAATTTTTACTTTTACAACTAAAAAATACTCTACGTAGCTAACCTACTCCAGTGAAGTATAATAATGTCCGGATTATGCAGACATGCAATTTTTCCTCTCGGGCAATAATTCACTGTAATTGCATCCTACGTCGGAATCTGTACGTGAACTATTTTAATGTGATTATTTTAAAGGATTATTACCATTACCTGCCTGAATTTGTATTAAATTAAAAGATAAGATTGAAAATCTTGGGGAGGTTTATTTCAAAATTTCGATTTCTATAAGTAGATTAGATTAGGTATATTGTTTTGTGTTTTCAGGCAACATAATTTACGCGGTAAGTAGGTGTACCTATTACAAAATGTAAGTTTATTTTATTGATTTTAGTTGTTCTATATTTGCTGACAAAATTATAATTTATTGCATTAATACAACAAAATTATTTCAATAAAGCGAAAGGAAATAATAAATTTACTGAAATCAAAGACAAATGCCTGAGCACAAAATGCCTTGATTAAAAGGGTGAAGGAATGTCTTGTAACGGTGGTATTCTGATGAGATGAGTAAAAAATATAGAAAAATAAGTATTTTTCATTTTAGGTGGATAAATTTCAATTCAGGTAATGAATTAATAAAATATGCTACGCGGAGATACCGATGTTCAATTGCATGTAAATTTCAAGTTTCGATGGTCTGTTACCTATTCATCGTATACCTACTAATCTAGTGATTCACGTTATCTAATTATAATAATTTAATTTAATTCAATTAATTATAATGAAATCATAATAAGTACCTAGCGATACCCATACTACGCAGGAAAAGAAATGTCCGTGACGAATGTAATAAATTAAAAAAAAAAACTCGGCAATTTTATCGTATTTATTCAAGAATAGTCGTCTAGACAGTGTAAGAGTGACAAGATCTTTTGCCTCGCCCTGTTTCTTGATTAATTCGAGGGGACTCCCCTTAAGCCAGATTAAAAGTTCCAGAACCACCTCATCGAGGAATGCATGAGCTTATTATGAATTATTAATAACTCCAGCTTTTATTAAAACGCGAAAATTGAAAAACGTTTTTGTTCGAGGGCGTAATTTGGATTTGATGGAAAATACGAGAGATAAGGATTTATTAGGGACGTTAATTTGTGTTATGGGAAGGAAATTTGGTAAATTAAAACGGAGAATGTGCTTCATAAATGACAACGATTTATTAGGGCTTCGACGAAGGAAGAAGCAGTAAAACATCTTCATAAAGTCCGACCTTCCTAGTAAGTTACCCATTATACAATATACTATTGTATATTGTAAAACTATCGGTTTTCAAAACGGGTAAAGTTGGTCTATTTCAGTTCCAATCTTATGTTACGTAATATGAGAAGTTATCAAAATAGAAGACAATAAAAGTAACATTTATTTTTTTAATTAGTAACGGGTTTGCTCTTGATTCTAGACACAAGGTCATGGATGACAGTGACAGAGTTGACGATGGAGCAAGCTCACCTAGAACATGCACTGATGACCGATGACTTATGGCACTGGCTCACGCACCGATGGAACACAGCAAGCTGTTTGGTGCCGGCCGGACTCCGATGAGACGTGGTCGCGAGCCAGGCAGCCCCTCGTGTAACTGTTGTGTCTTAATTTATACTGTGACAACAATGTTCTTGAAGATCAGTGTACAAAAGTCTTAAAGATGTCGCTGTAGCAACCTACACAATGGTGATTAAATTTACCTTCAAATTCTTCACTTTATTAATACACAAAGTTAATAATTCAAGTAATTAATAGCTTCTTTATTAAATTGCAGTCATGAAGTGGTATTTATTTATTTAGGTATTATAAAGGTACCTACTTTAAGTGATATGGTGCCTAACCTATTGTACTACGGTTTGTTTCATATCAATAAAAACCGCGACCCGGAAAGCTAGTATCTAATGTTTTAAAGGTAATTTTGTGTAACTGCTCTTATCAAGCATAAAATTTCAGCAAAGTGCCAATCAATAATTATATTGTTAACCATTTTTACGTAAATTTATTGTTGTTCGTTACGAAGAGAACATAAATTGACATTTTGTACGGAGCCGGCGTTCTCATCCGAGGCCACGGGAACAATTTATTTTATTACCGGATTAAAAGCCTTACAACGGGCTTTATATGAAAGTTATAAAATATTTTTAATCGTTTTATCGACACACAAAGTGATGAATAAATTCGGTTTATTTTTTTTAATGAACTGACGTAATACGGCACGAGCCATCTCGGTAACAACAGAAAGTTGACGAACTCTTTGAACTGGCAGAGATTTCGTCGGTATTAATATTCTCTGAACATGATGTTTTCTACCTGATACCGAGACCAGGACCGATGGCAAAACCTTCCTGGTAAGTCATTGGCTAGAAATTTTGTTCATAGACGTGTGTTTCCTTTTTTCTGAGGAAAAATACAGTCATATTTCATTCTACGGTGGGCATAGTAAACAGTAGTGCCGATGATCTTGATCACACTAAAACTTTCTTTTAATGGGCATTATTGCAATCTTCCTGCCTATCAGTCAGTGTAAAAATCTCAAATATCTAGATAGAAGGGAATCATAAAGATAAACTGAAAATATTGCCTAGTAATTAAAACTTGAGCGTATTTTCACCCTTTCTCGTGTTGAGTTCACTTCATTTAACCCATTGACTGCGCATGGTGGAAACATCGTGTGGTTTGAAATCAACGCGTTCGCATCATGGTTATACAGATTCACACCGCGTTAGCGTTTTTGTTTTGGAAATTGTATTGAATTTTATTATTGGCCAATCTACAAAATAATAAGTTGAAGTCCATTTTTGAAATTTTGATAGATTTTATTATTCTTGCTGCACACCGTATTTTTTTTTATTGTTCAAGAACATGACGTAGGTAAGTAGAGGCTTAAATTCCGGGACACGGCTAGTGCCCCCGACAAGTCGAGTGAGAAGATTATAATAAATTACGTTCATAAAAATTAAAAGAAAAATAATAATACCTTTTCAAATTCTGCGTGTGATCCAAGTTATGTGATCAAAGGTATTGAATCTCTGACATTTTGTCATTTTCACTTTGTGGTCAAACAAATTGTTAACGTTCTGTGTGTCAGTATAGGTAGATACTTTCAACACAGATTCGAAATAACCCCGTCATGAACACGCTTGTAATGGAACTCCTCATTAATTGCATTCTTCTATTGTTATTTCGCTAACACTACCCAGTAAGTACTTAGATTTAATCAGCTAACTAAGTGACGTGCTCATTGCACTGCTGACTGTATTTGAATTAAATACAAAGTCCTATTAAATACTTCAGCTATTTTGCCACCATAAATAATGTTAATTTGAAAAAAATAACGTATTTACATCGAAAGTTCCTCAATTAAAAATTAAGATTTACGGTCCGTCATAATTCTTTATTATATAGAAAATTTGGGCTAGAGAACTGCTGAAAATATATTATTATTATAATATTTTATAGAATTCATTCATCAGCCCGGGGCCCTAAACTCATAAAATAATAATTATAATTCTACAAATTTTAAATTCTGTCTCAGAAAAAAGCTAGCTGATTAATGTTTATCACGGATTATCTGTGGTAGCCACAATATGCGTCTGATCATGTTATTAGCTGCATTGGCACCGGAACGAGCTCAAAACCTCCTCATTAATTGCATTCTGGATTTGATTCCGGAAATCAGTATGCGGTGAATTCAAATGCGATAGGTCAAATAGGGCTTCCATTTGCATTTTTTTAATGTTTGTCTAGATTATTATAGATATTATATGAATTGCTTTTAAAAAAAAACCACTTGCAGGTTTAGCCTAAAGGAAAATTCGGCTCAGTTTATCTCTCTCTTCTCAGGTACAAAAAATTAAATTCTTTATTGATTGGCAAGGACTTACAAAGGCTGTGTGCCAGCTACAGTTGTTTTTTTTCTATCATGTGGGTTTTCATTTCGACGAGCAAATTAAGAGTATCATCATCATTATGAATAGAAAACAAATGTAAATAAAAGCACATTAAATAAGTTAAGCCTACTTGGCAAGTCGATTTTTAGAATTTCTTTACCTCACAAGTCGACAAAATTAATCAAAAACGTAGCCCCATCCTGCGGCTTTCTTGCAGTTGACTCACGTAAATGTTTGCGTTGGCTCGGCTGGTTATATCTGGCAATACAAAAGTTGTATGGCTAATTAAGCCGAAAGCCTTCAAGTTTCCCGGCACGTTACGCCGCAGGCTGAACTTGTTACAGCCTGTTTATTGGATTTTCCTCCAAAAGGACCGTAGTCTCAATGTTTGACATTCTAACTGGGAACAAAAAGGCTTCACCGCGGTGTGTTCTGTCTTAAATTCGTAAATAGAAATGATATGTATCTTAAACATGTCTTAATCATCACACCATCGATATTTATAGACGTTTATGATCGTAAATTTTCAGTACATATTGATGTATTTTTAGCTCAGAATTTAATACAAATTCAGAGATATTTTTAGCACCCTGGGTAGTTACTACTTAATTTTAATAAAAATAAATAAAGCCGATCTACCCATGAAACTCTATCCATTACTTTAATCTCTACATGTATAATACTTAATAAGAACAGCTCAGTTTAAAAACCTCCAAAGGTATTTAATTTCCTTTATACTTCTATGTCAGTTCTCCTGCTTCAGCTGATCCCGCAAACGTGGAAGTGAAAAGTGCAGCAGCACAATTAAATTTAGAACACAATGTTCTCACTGCACTGTTGTTCTAAATTAGATTACCCTTGTGCTTAATTTGGCTCATGAGGTCTTGGTGAGTGGCTTTGTATTGTAGTCTTCATCAGGTTCAAAGACAGTTGGATGAAGGGTAGGGTAGTAACACATCTGCGTAATGTTCGGCAGCGGAACCTTCGGCGGCTGAACCTTCGGTCGTATACGACGCATCAATTCACCGACCCAAGAGTCTGTTTTACAAGGCGGCATCATCTTCGTCGCGCTGATAAGATGGTTATTAATTATGGCGCTATTTAAATAAACTATTTATACTTATTTAAACTTTAGTGTTAGTGGTGACCATAAAGGGTGTATGTTGTGTGTTAAGGGCTATGTGTTCTCGCGGAAGAATCAACCCGACCGAAAGTCAAAGTCAAAGTCACAGTCAAACCATGGTCAGCGTGTTGAACGGAAACTTCGGCGCCGAATGCAGGTGTGTTACTAGCTGTCCTTTGAATGCAAAAACCGTATAAAACGCTTTTAGTAGGAGTTAAAAAATGCGAGCTACTAAATCAAGAGTTTTCAATTTTATTTCAAACGAAACTGTTATCAACACATTCACAGCGAGCATCGACTAAGCCCGTCGACAGGCATACAGGAATCTCCGGCAATTTTTCACAAAAAATGGCGGACAAAATGACACCATTCCAAGATAACCACTTCGGAAACAGTGCAAGGTGCGCCCCATTTTTCAGTTCCGCTTGAGTTGAGTCCGGTTCTATCTACCCGCGTTTTTGGCGATATATGGGAGTAATATTTTGGCGTGTCGGAGGTTGTTTTAGAGGTGAACATACGATTTAGTGATGGGAAGCGGCTGTTTATTACATCTGGTAGGCTGTATTGTATAAGGAAACATGTAACCGCCAGGAGTTTTTCGGAAATTGTTTACACTTACAATACTTCAGTTAAACGACACTCGTTGACTGTCGTTGCTTTTTTACAAAACAACTTTAGAGATAGAAAGTTAAAAAAAAAAATCAGTTGCTGAAAAAACATTCTTTTCAGAGGCTTAACTTTCAACTAAAGTTTCACCAACATTCCTTAGATTTTTCTCCAATAATGACGTAGCAGAACATTTTTTTAACATTTTTTTTTTATGTCGAATGGAATTTGGCCGGCAAAATGGTGAAAGAGTTTAGGTACGACAAAGTTTCGGATTCCGCGCGTTTCTCCCAAACAATCTTTAAAATGCCGGCTACATTTCGCGGAAACCCGTTTGACCTCATTTTCAAAACTTTTCTCTTTGAATAAGATTGATGTTTTACCGAAAAACTAATTTCAACTGTATATTAAGTTCCGTTTTCTCAGTACTCGTAAATAACTGTATATTTTTTTGAAATTATTAGTTATATAGGTACTCAACTTTATTATAAATTGCAATCATAATAAATAATGTCAAATCGGTGAGTCAAACCTTCACTTCAATTAAATTTAATTAAAATATTGTATATAATAATTTTTAAATAAAATTAATTATTCAACACCTCGTTGTAAAAGTGTCGTCACAGATAATTTGTTATGATATCGTGCACTTTTCTTAATTTAATATTGAAAAATACACTGTAAAAAACTTCATGCTGTGAGTTGAGTCAAAATATACTTCTGTGGGATGCAGAATACAGGTCCCACTATTAGTTTGAAGATAGAGTTTTATAAATAATCAGGCGACGATTGTCTTGGGTACACAAATTATTTTATTGTGATATTTACAAATTTGCGACGAGAAAAATCACTGAACAAAATCGACAAGCCAGAATTGACGGACGTCAAAAACAGTTTTGGATTTGCTAAGTTTTTACTAAAGAGATTTTGTGTAGGGGGTCGCCACATCACTCCCCCCAAGAGACCGAACTACGGGCGATTATAGAGATGAATCCGGTCTAGGTGTTTGAATTTAACTTGTCTTCCAGATCTTGTTTGATAACTTTTTGCAGTTGAAGTATGCTGGAGCTGGTCATTGGGTTGAGTGTTTTCCTTCTTAGGTGGCGGTTCTTTGATTGCGGGTGAAGTATTGGAGTTAGCAGCTGGTGTGTTGGCCAGTAGGTACGCAGGCTTTAGTCTGTCAACTGAAACTGTGACTGTCTTGCCATTGACAAAAATTTTGAACGCCTTTTCTCCTCGTTCTAGCACTTGATGCGGTCCTGTGTAGGCTGGCTGAAGTGCTCCACGTAAAGCGTCTTCTCTCAAGAATACGTGTGTAGTAGTGGCCAGGTCTTTAAACACGAAGATGGACTTCTTGCCGTGCCTTGAAGCTGGTTGTGGCTGGACTTTGGTAGCAAATTCTCGAAGACGAGCTGAGAAGTCAGTCAAATCAGTTGTAGTTGTGGTATGCGAATTAGTTTGTAAAATTTCGCCAGGCAGTCTTAAAGTCTCGCCATATAACAACTCTGCGGACGATGTCCTTAAATCTTCCTTGTAAGCACAGCGTATGCCGAGAAGAACTAATGGCAGTATCTCAGACCAGTTGCTGTTCTCATGACACATGATTGCTGCTTTCAGTTGTCTGTGAAATCTTTCTATTAGGCCATTGGCAGCTGGATGGTAAGCTGTTGTTCGCTTGTGCTGGAAGCCTGCTATTTCTGAAAGATATTTGAAAAGGGCTGATTCGAATTGTCGTCCTCTGTCGGTTACAATCTCGATTGGGCATCCAAAACGTGCAATCCATCCCGATAAAAGTGCGTGTGCGACTGTCTCTGCTGTGATGTCGGTGATAGGTATGGCTTCAGGCCATCGCGAAAATCTATCGATGGCGGTGAGGCAGTACTTGAAACCGTGAGAGACTGGGAGTGGACCAACGAGGTCGATGTGGACGTGCATGAATCTGGCGCGTGGTATTTTGAATGAGCCCAATGGAGATGAAACGTGTCTTGTAACTTTCGCTCGTTGGCAAGCGTAGCAGGTTTTTGCCCAGTCACGACAATCTTTGCGTATGCTGGGCCAAACGTAGCGCTGTGCCACCAATTTCGCCGTTGCGTTCGCTCCTGGATGGCTGAGTGAATGTAGGCTCTCGAAGACTTTGCGTCGTAATTCCTTCGGAACGTACGGCCGGGAAGTGTCTGTACTTTGGTCGCAGTAAATG
>JARACY010005829.1:0-20109 GCA_029255725.1 Scrobipalpa atriplicella
TAATGTAATAAAACAAGTGGGTATAGGTTAGGTTAGGTTAGGTTAGTTTTTTAGGGAACTAGGTCATCCCATGCTCTTTGAGACTCAAGTTTATCTGGTACTGGTCTTAGTTGGACCTCAGGACACATTACGGACCATGCTTCCAACGCGTCGCTCAGTCAGTTAAACCGTATTTATTACTTTGACTAACTTCGACCAGCTATTATGAATAGTATCCGGATAAAGTGATTAATTTATCACATTGTCTGGTCAATTTGGTTATTATATATAATGACCAGTCATTATGTATAATAGCTAATTAATCACTATGGCTGTAACATATATATAAAACAACGCACCAGCAGCTAGTTAAAAATATTTTATGACTTGGTAAATTACAGAAATATTCCAAAATTGCATAGCTTATATTTTACTAATTTATAAACATTTATGTATTTAGTATTTTTTTTTTACATTATCATTCAGATCTTTCTATAAATTTAGAGTTGAAGAAGGTTGTGAGTATTTTAAAACTCTGTAGGTATTGTAAATTGGCTAGTATGTATTTTACTATATTTTACTACTGATTTACTATTTATCTTGAAGTTATATCATTATCAAGTTAAATACTTAGTATTCTAAAATAGAAGAATAAATACAAAATATTAATAGGATTCTGCCTGAATAAGGTACTTACGTATGTGTGAAAATATTTTAAAGCAATCGAAAAAGATAGAGTGGATAGTTACCTTCCATGCTGGACTGGGAGTTATAGAAAAACATAGAATGTGCCAGCTGCATCTCCTCCCGGGCATGCTGTAAAAGTCAGCTAAGGGATTTGAGGGTTTCAGTATTGTAATTTAGGCGATGGGCTGACAACCTGTCACTATAGCAGTATACCGATCCATCTGGAATAACCCTCAAAATTTGTCAGACGTGGCGGAACGACCTATGTTTAGGTTGTTTACGCTCTGCCTACCCCATTAGGGATAAAGGCGTGATTATATGTGTGTGTATGTGTGTGTGGATAGTTGGAAATGTTATGGTCAGTATGCGCACTCAAACTGTTAGTTAGGGACAACGAAACATAACACCTTTCACAAAGAAATCCTTTTGGAAAAATCAAGATTTTCTTTTCATTTCATGTCCTAAAAGGATTTCTTTGCAAAAGTTTTTCAGTTTCGTTGTCTGAGTAAGCCCTACTATCACAATCAGGTTTGCTTATGCGTACTGACCAAGGTACTGACAAAATAAACCTGTAAGTTAAGAGGAACCCTAATAAGATTAACAAGCAATAGTATGCATAGCATAGAAATAGATACGCGATTACAGACACTACTAATAGTACAATATTTTTATTTTTATTTATTCCATACATGTCTGTCTCAGTGCCCATTTGCTTTTATTACAGTATGTTATTTTATTCGTTACTTTTGGGCTCTCTCGATCTGGACTCGCAGGTAGTGATATTGTTTTCAGTTTGGTTAGGACAATGCAGCCTTAACAAACTGACTCTGTGGCCGGACGGTATGCTGGTTGTTTGTCAACAACGAAAATAATGGCTCAAACCCTCAAACCTTGTTCTTTCACCGTAGAACTGCCAAAACCTGAAAAATCGTTTATGGAATTTTATTTGTAAAACTTCTATAGCCGCTTACATGAGGAGGAAATCCTGATGAAAGTTAAGGCATTTTCCCCAGGACTTTCTTGGTATTCACTGTAAAGGGATCGTCGGGACAAACAAACTGGTTCGTCAGGCGGATATGGATGATCACCGAACCAATATGGATCTTCGGGCTTGTAGCCGTTTTGTATTGGACAGACAGGTTAGGTTGTAGGCAGGTAACCAGTTCAGGGTTTGAGTGTACAATTATGTTCGATACGTTGGTATTAGTCGCTTTCTGTCTTTCCTAATAATGATAGTTGTAGTTATGGATGGTAGAGATAATGAAATTTAGCCATATCCCCTTACGTACCTTCCGGCCCTTCCATGCCCACGTCACGTCTGCACCACTCTTCCCTACCTCACCTCTATGCGAACCCACCCATCAACTACCGTTTCTTACGTCCCATTCTTCCACGAGCGGATGCACATTCTGCCCTCCCATCCCAACTTTCCTCACGTCTCTCCCCATCCCTCACTTCATTTCGTCCTCACGTCTCTTTCTTCCCTCACGTCACTTCCGTTTTTCCTTTCCGTACCTTCTTGCCCTCCAATATCCACTATTCACACGTGTCTCCCATCCCTCACTTCATTTCATCCTCACGTCTCTTTCTTCCCTCACGTCACTTCCGTTTTTCCTTTCCGTACCTTCCAGCCCTTCCATATCCACTATTCACACGTGTCTCCCATCCCTCACTTCGCTCCTTTAGGTACCGCATTTCAGGACGTATACTTTTTTTTTCTTTTTCGCTACCATTTGGTAGGATGCATGCGCATGTGCGTATTTCCTTGTTTTCATATTGTACCTACACACTGACCGTGATGTGACTCTTGAAAAAAAAACTAACTGGGCGAGACTACAAAAGGGTAAGTTCATAAAAGACAGCAAAACATTACCATCCAAGCCAGCGAAGTAAGTAAGTAAGGCTAGGGCTACAGAAGATAGATGTACATATGTGGATTACGAAAAATGATTGTGCGGGGATTGAGCCAATACCACTGAGCCATCATCGTGCCATTCAAATGAGACAGGCACTACGGTTTTTTACGTTCATGAATACTTTTAACATAACATCTTGCATTATCTTATGCTTCTATAAAATATAATTATAAATATAATCATATTATAGTCATACAATGAAATATCCCATACCGGATGTAAGGGACAGCGTCCCGCAAACTGATAGGGGTTGCTCAGTCAACGATACTGAATAACTATCACCAGGTATTTTTTCAGGAAATTTTCCCTTACACCCCGTATAATATGTTTAAATGTAATTGAAACAAACAATATCTTATTTAATAATTATATTAAGCAATAACTGTGTACCTAATTATGGCTGTTAACCAATATATATTCTTGGGAAAATCCCGCAAGACATTCACGGAACACCACATTGGACTAATAATAATATGAAAATAATACAAGCCCTTACAATAAATAATATTTAAAATAGACATCAATTCATAGATACGTTGTCTAGTTGTCTACGATACTGTAAACAAGGTATGACCAACATGGTATAAAAATACCTGTAAGGATAGTATTCCCAAAATGTCTTTGCTACTTTATTTTTACACTAACATAGACATTGAGATCTCAAATATATTATTTATATGTCACAAGAAATATGTGTTCTTAAAGTTAACACTCATATCATCGGATAATATTTTATTTTACAAAAGTACAATCCATACTGAAATGTAAAAATATTCACTATCACTTATTATTAGCTTCCACTAAACTGTAACCAACTTTCAACTTCATAGCTCATTCAATAAACAAGTTCCATCTAAGAGAATTTCATTCAAATAATTATGCATTTCGTTGAGCGTGGTTTTTTCTAATTTAATCTGAATCAGATTCAAGGTCTCTGAGGTCCCTGGCCACAGACCTCAACCGTTTTAAACACTAGGCTTTCTCTTCTTTTTCTCTATTATACCGCTCGAGTTCTTTCAGGAACTGGCCTTTGGGCTTCATGACGTTGGGTCGGTCGCCGCGGCACTTGGGGCAGAACCACTTGCCTTTGGGCTTGGTGGTGAGGGAGACGCAGGAGAAGTGGAACCACTCGATGGGGCAGAGGTCGTTGTCGCAGAGGATCATCTCGCCGAAGGATATTTGGTCGCAGAGGCAGTAGCGCGGCTCGTCCGGGTCGATCGCGTCAGTCTCCTCAGGCGGAGTCTCTGACCGCTGGGCAGTCTGACGCGCCTTGCGTTTCTTCTTCTTTCCGATACCTAGCAATAATGAGATAAATACTGTTTAGTGTTATTTTGGAAAATGATTTGGACAAGACATGTAATAAAGGAGGTATGGGCTTCCCTAAAACTGATAGGGGTTTGTCCATTAACGAAACTAAACAACATTCTCGAACAAAAATGTTTCAGGGAGCGAATAAAAAAAAAGGTTTTCATTTACCGAAAGAATTTTCAGGCAAAATCGCAATAGTTTTGTTCACATAACAATGAATTAAAAAGGTGATCAATTGGTGCCTTTTAGTTTAGTTCTGTTTTTTTTTTAAATTCATATTAGGCAAACCATTTGTCCGCCATCTTACCAGATGGAAATAGAAGCAGATTGTTTGAGTGATTACTACTTGTTGTTGGCGAAATACGTCTCCTAATTATAGAGATGTGAAACCATAAAAAAAAATAAGAGAAGCAGATTGATATGGTGATAGATGATCGTGTCTTACCCTTTTTGTGGATGTGGTTGTTGGTGTGTCTTTCACTGTCGCGCTCGCTGCTGTCGGCGCCGTCGGTGTTCCCGCCGGCGTTGTTGCGAGAGCGGCGCGCGCGCTTTGACCAACGTTCGCCTGTAACACCACACACACATTTCAATACCAGCCACGCACACAAACAACATTCATAAGACATGTACACGATAATGCAGGCAATGTAGACTAAAATATCATTCCTAGCTATATCTACACTAGAGGCAAACATCACGTGCAATGATTAAGAATTTTTTAAACAATCCAACAATGTGGGCATTCACAAATGCTAGAAGCGAAAAAAAAATTTGTCCCCAGACTGCATGACTCGCCACCTAGACACATGATTTGCACAAGAAAGATTATTTTAGTTAGAGTAGCGCACGTTTTAATAATACTATCATATTATAGATTTCGCCCTCTGCAAATATTTCTTTAATAATTCGCATTGGCAAAGTCTTTTTTTAATGTTAAATGGTGTAATAAAAATAACAGTTTGAAACTCTATCGAGCTTTAACTGAAAATGATTAGGTAAAGGTAATTCTAGGTGGCTAACCGCATTTTTTTTTAATTGCTACTTACATATCTGGAATCTAATAAAAAGTTTGTGCCAATCTGTCCTTAACCGGAAAGTGGGATCAGTGTACCACGCTTCACCACCACTACCACATACTCAATACGCTTGGTAGGTGGGTTGGTGAGCGCAGTAGAAGTTTTCCATTCACAGGGAACGCTGCTGTCCATTCCCTGGATTTGTCCCCTAGTCGCCATTTACGACACCCGCAGGAAGTGATGGGGTGATGCTATTCTAACCCGGCACTACACGGGCGAACTTTAGATTATGAATTATTAATTACTAATGAAATTAAAAAAGAAATCGAACCATCAAATCACCAATGTCCGGTTAAGGTTAAGGGGGGCAAATATTGAAAATATATTCTAATTATGAAAACTAAGTATTTAATGTCTACATGAATTTATAAAAAATAAATACATTTATCAACAAAGAAAGAAAATGCCTTCACTCTCTTTCTAAGTTTGACTAGGGTAGCAGTGTCGCTAATCTTGTCCACGGTCTGATAGCCGCAAGAACAAAAAGAAAGAGAAGTTAGGCCTAATGGTCAACAGAGTATCCTCCCTAGAACTAAAAATACAGGTTAGTTTGAAACAGATCTAGAGAGCGGATCAAGATCAAAAATTACTAAATCTTGACTAAAATTGCCATCTTTATTTCTACTATGAGAAAACAGAAAGGGGTGGCAATTTTTTTTTGTTTTTCTTACTTGAGTTACAAAATGGATGATCTTACCAGAGAGTTAAGTAAATAAATTCAGCATATTCTGATTCCTGATTATAGGTCAAAATCGTGTTTAGCTTTTGTTATCTATTAATCATAATAAACAAAGTTATTTATCAATGCAAAACTGCGATGAATAGAGTCAATCAATACCAGCCGTAGATACCAGCATTATAATAATAATAATAGTCCTCCTAACCAAATTTCGGTGGCAGTGGCCAATCACCCATAGATCAACCATAATAGTTTTTAGTGCCCAGGTGTTTGGGTAACACACAAGTGTACTCTCTGGTCCTTCAATCTCTTATTCTGATGCATGTAATTTTGATAGGACTAGGGCATCCAATTTGGGCCAATACTTTACTTAAAACTCAAAAAAAAATTAAGTTTTCATTGCTCATCAGTCCCGCAAATCCCGTACCTACACTACACGTAATCCCGCTCTGCGCGGGATCTGAAAATCACGCAGGATCTCGGTATTGCGGGATTGGATGCCCTAGATACGACAGACTGACACGACCAGAGAGAAATCAGGCGCAGGACCAACCTATTTACATGACCATCCAACAGCATGAAACTCTATTATTTCTGGACAATCAGGTGATCACTTGATCAACCTGCAATGTCCTAAACTAATTAGAATCAACACAATATTAGTCTATTGTATATAACGTTTGGCGAGAATAAGTTCTCAATGTTTTTTTTATGGATCAGCAGTTGCAGTTGCTGTTGCTTTTAAAATTAAAAAAATAATTATTTAATTATAATCTGACTCAGCGCTATACACGAATTTGCAGATTATTCCGCAGCGCCGCCGCCGAATTTTCCGCGCGGGACATTCCATTTATGTATTGTTTTGTTATAGAAATTTTTGAAGTTTGCTATTTTTTATAAATACATTCATAAATCGAAAACATGTTTTGGTTTTATATAGGTACACTATTCATAGTTTGGGAACAATGCAAAATTGCAATAAGTAGAGACAAAACTAGCATGTAGCTACCAGTTAATACTTTCCTATGTTTTTTTATGTATTCTTATCAATTTTCTAAATTAAGTAAACAATAGTGATTCTACTTCTATTTACTTAATTAGTAAGCAAGAAAATATTGTGTAGGTTCATTTGGTCTACTATCCCAAAATATCTTTAGTTAGTTCTTAATCTACATTGAAAATTGAGGTTATTATTATTATTATATTAGCAACTCACAATCACCCTATTCCAGGGTATGCTTGTGCCCCTCAGTGGGGACTTTACAAGCTGATGATTATGAATAAAAGCTTTGGGACAGTAGACCAAAAGTAAAAAAAACCGGTAAATTAAATGAAAAATATATTTCTAATATACAAAAGAATTTTAAGCTTACCTCCCGATTTGTCTCGTTCAACTTTTTCTTTCTCTTTTTCGACAGTGCGCTCCGGTGGTGGAGGTGGCGGTGCCTGTTGCTGCGGCGGAGGGCTCTCCTCACGCACGGGCTCTGCCGGTGGTGTAGACTCCTTCTTGTTGGTGCTGCCGTTGGTATTTACCTCGAGGCATGATACTGGAAATATGATACATGTATAACTGTTCATTTTTGATGGTTTTAACATATTGTTTCCTTCAGGAAGCATTACCATTTTGGGTTCCTGTTTCAGAATTTTTATGGATTCTTCATTACCAACAAACAAGTACCTAACTAACAATTATTTTTATTTATATTATATTAGTACATAAATAGAGCAACACAAGTCATACTTACTTAGTTTTTTGTGATCGGCATCTAAAGAGCGTTGTTTGTTGTCAATGAGGTCTTGAAGGATTTGTACCACTTGTAGTTTTTCATCGCCTATCTCCTGGGCAGCCACCAGCGCTGCTTGGAGGCGAACAGCCGCTCTGCCGCGACGCTTCTCTTCCGTGTGTGGTGCCATGCACACTGACAAGTGGGTTTGAGCATCTCGAACGCATTCTGCAAAATGAATAAAATTTGATAACTCACTTCTTTGTAAATACTTTTCCGTGGCGCAAAATCCAAGTCATGTACGATTATCCAAACAGCTATAGGTAGTAACAGTGTACATGTGGTATCTAAAGTGATATAAGGTTATCTAAAGTGGAGTATACCTTTTTGTTAAACATTACCGTGTTGGGTTTAGTAGTCATAAAATTTAACACACAAGGCCTTTTTTCCTGGATGTGGGATATACGTTGTATGCCTATACGATATTATGTGCCAAGAATAAGGTCGCCAAGAAAACGTCAAAACAAAGCTCGCAAATTATGTTTAGAGCATGTAATGAATTTACAACGTTAGTATGACTATAGTAAGGCAAGGAGTACTGAAAAAATACATAATTTACCTCTATAAGTTACGTCAAGCTCCCGCATACGTGATAAATGTCGTTGCAGATCGTTCGGCAGATTTTCCACACAATCTAAGTAATTTTCTACATATGTTGCAGAAAGCAACGCCTCAGTTGATGTTTGGTTCAACATTTTTATAACATTAGCACAATTTTCATAAACATAACGCAGGAGTAACAAGATTACACTTTATAAAATCGAAAACAAGTTCGCTGCGTTGCGCAGCCGTCAGATCAGACGCAAATCAGTCAGACAGACGTCAAGTCACTTCACTGCAAGCATCATGACGCCGGTTCAAAAACTAAGATTACAAAAAGAAAAATGTGCGTGTCATATTTTTTTATTAGATATCGAGACCATAGAAAATAACTTTTGTGAAACTTTAGTAGAAATAATGTAAAAATACGAGATTCTACTATATTAAAATTATTTACTTATTTCAGGATTCCACCAAATACAACTGGTATGAATCTAGTTTTCAAACGCATTTTACGTTCCGCTTTGGGCAACACGCGGCGCATTGTCTATGGTTCCATTGTGCCATACCCCGCGTTTTCGCGTCACTGCGCGCGTGTTTCCCTAGCGCAAGATTAGGGGAAGTTTTCACGATGACAGTTGATAAAATTACGTTTTGAAGCGCCTGTCAGTCAGGGGAAATTTCATCCATTGATCCTGACAGTTGCAAGTGCGTGCATGAACGGGTTTTTTCGCGAGCTGTCAGATTAAAAATCTTCTTTCGTTAAGCGGCCACGAACGCACCCTTGACAAATCGAGAGAGAGAAAGCAGCTATGAAAGAGAAAAGGAAAAGAGATCACTTTTTCCCTGAGCTTTTTCCTTTTTTTTCTTTTTAAATTATGATGTTGGTAGCACTGACTCGCACCTTATCGATTTCTCTTTGTTTATTTATATAGGTACCTACTTATTTTGTTTGTTGTCCATTGGAATACGTAATAATGAAATAGATAACTTGATATTATGTATTCCTTTAACTATTCTTTCTAATAGATTTGCTTCTTGATAAGAAATTATAGATGTCTTCCATGCTGGACTGATAGAAAAACATAGAATGTGTCAGCTGCATTTCCTCCCTGGCATGCTGTAAAAACCACCTATCGGGGGTATGGGCTGCTATGCCTGCCTATACGGATCTATCTGAAATAACTCTCAAAACTTATCAGACGTGGTGGACCGACCTTTTGTTTAGGTCGTTGACGCTCTGCCTACCCCATTAGGGATAAAGGCGTGGTTTATGTATGTTTTTGTAGGTAAGTTATATTTCTAAAAAAAAGTTCGGAAAACCGGAAAATAAACACACACATACACACAAAAATACGAAGTTTTGGGGAATAGCATTTTTATAGAAGGAGAACCTGATTCTCCCTTTCATTGAGGATCTCAAGGTGGGAGATCAGGCAAAATCCAGACCGAGAAGTAGGACTAACCAGAAAGTATGATGACTAAGTTTAAATACTTTGGTAGCTATCGTGTTAGGGGAATGACGGTCCTTCTGAAATAACTAGATCAGTTACCTTCCTAACTAATGAAGCTGAACAACTTTTCCCAAGGAACATAGAAATATCAAAACCGGTTGCTTTTGGTTGCTCCTCGCTATTCCGAGTGTGTGTAAGGGGAATATTAAATAATACGTGGGAAGCCAGTAGCTCAACAGCACTCAACTCAACACCTACAGCATCTCCCACGCCGATTTGCACATCATATCTAGCATAAGCAGTCAGGGGGCATTTGTGAATCGACAACAGTTCCTTCTTATATCGCTCACTATTCACCAACCTAAGTCTGTGCTATTCACTACTGGCACGCAATAACAAATAATGAGCTCATAAAATACCTCAAAGTGACAACTATCAGTTTGACTTTTTGTTAGTCAGTAGAGTTCGTTTCGTAAGTAATATTTTCATCTAAATCTACAAATGTAAAAATTAAACATAATACAATCTGTATCTGTATACAGACTTGTAGTCAAATTTCCTGTCCTCTATGTTGTCTTGTCCCTCTATTGTTATTCAAAATTTCTGATGTCATCCACTGTGATATACGTGGGGTTGCTGGACGAGTCGAGGAGTTCAATCGCAAGGTATGTTAAATAAAGCTTTATGATTTTTATTGATATACTAGCTTTCCGCCCCGCGGTTTCACCCGCAGCTAGAGTTTTCCCGTGGGATAGAGTTCCCGCGCTGTTCCTAGCTTTAAAATTGACGGAATTTCAATACAAACTTTCATCCCCTACTTAACCCTCTTAGGGGTAGAAGATACAAAAACGCTGAAACACGTGTTCATTATTTTTTAATCTTTAGCCCAAAAACAAAATTGGAAGATCCTGCCATCAAAATTGATGGAATTTCCATACAAACTTCCATCCCCTATTTAACCCTCTTAGGGGTAAAAAATACAAAAACGCTTAAACAAGTATTAATTATTTTTTAATCTTTTAGCCTTAATACAAAATTTGAAGATCCTATCTTCAAAATTGAGGGACTTTCATACAAAATTCAACCCCCCTTTTTACCCGTTTAGGGGGGGAAAATAAGCAAATCCTTTCTTAGTGGGAGGTTACGTTATACTACACTACGGAGGTTACGTAGCACTTGCTCTCTAAGTTTCACGATTCTAGCTTTAGTAGTTTAGGCTCTACGTTGATGAATCAGTCAGTAAGTCAGTCAGTCAGTCAGTAAGGACAAACAATTTTATAAGTTTAGATTAGGTCCTTACATAATGCAATTGCCAATACTCATACTGTCAACTATGAAAGATCGGTAATTTCATATCAAGGAGTAAGTACTAGTAGTTTCAACATTTCTAATCCCTAAGCTTAGATCTACTGCATTCCTTATTCATTATATCTGAATGTTGTCCCATGCTGGACTGACTGACCAAAAAATATAGAATGTGCCAGCTACTTCTGCGAGCACTCTTTAGTAACTAGCAAAGGGATTCGAGGGTTACAATATATAGTAATTTATCGCTATACCGATACACATTTCAATCTAGAATTTGCCCTCAATATTTGTTAGGTTAGGTGTAGCGAAAAACCCCTTTTGCTAGGCGTTTTACGCTCTTCTTAGCCCGTTAAGGGATACAGACATGACTTTATGTATGTATGAAAGTGCAGAATAAACAAATACCGGAAAGAATAGGTACACGAATCAGAATAATATGGTTAGGGTGTTTGTGCACCCATCCATATTAGATTCGTATCCAACTCGTATACAACAATATATTGTTGAAAAGGGTTTGGATTTACTTTCGTTTTCTGAACACCGCAAAAAAATTTTATTCTGCATAAGTTATCCTAGAACTTGCATGAACATTAAGTTTAATTGGAGGTGTAGGTTGGTCCAGATTTATTCAAGTCGTACAAATGTAGGCGTCGCAAGCGCATTTGCCTTCACTTCCAATTAAGGTAAACGACAGCCTTGTTTATGTTTTAATGGTTTATTTGTTCAAATTAGGATTTGTTGTGGAGTATTTTGTTCCAAACGGTTCCTGACCTTGCGCTTATCTGGGAAATTGTAGTTTACGAGCCTAATCGCGCGGTGTGCATTGTTTTCTAGTGGTTTTGCTTTACGTTTAAGGTCCGCAGATCCAGGTGTTTGTTTGCGACTCAGCAATTATGATTGCAACACAGTACGGTATTGCAACAATTGGTCTGTTTTCTTTGATAATTTGCTTCGCTTACGTGTGCAATTGCCGAAGGAACCACGGTGTAAAACAATAGAATTATATCCTATAGAACTGCGCTGTGCTGTAACTTCGCGTTTAGTTCTAAATTAGGGACGCTATGTAATCGTAAGTATTCGTGAGGTATATATGTGTGAGTTATGAAAGCAAACGTATGGCTCTTTAATACTTAGGTACTGCTCTGGGCTCTGGGGGTGAGGTAGGTAAATATAGTTGTTATAGGGATCATAAATTATAGCCCCTCTAATCTAATAAAAAGCAGTTTAACTTGAAGCACCTGCCATTTAAACGTTTCAAAAACTATTTTCTGTAATCCATCTTTCTACTCCGTTAAGGATATATAAGCGCGTGTTTTATATAATGTACCTATGTATATTATTTTTTACAGCAAATAGTTAAAAAACGTGATACCTACTTTAAAACTCAAAATCCCTGGACTTACGCAGAACCTCTTTGTAATGAATAAGTGCATCTGTAACCTGTGAAATAATATCCTGACGTGGTCGTAGCGGTTTACGCACATAATAGGATTATATAGAATACCGTCGCGTTCAAAGTAACAGGATAGCTGGTACCGGGTGCTACTCGGGTTGCGGGAAGCCTCGTCCCCGAGGGGCTTTAGACAACAGTTGCGGGTGATCCTGGGCCGTTACAGGATTACGTAGCTGTCGTGCAGGCACTCCGACTGTCCTGGTTTGTGAAGCCGCCAAACAAATGCATTTTAAGGGCTTGGGATTTTACAGGTTCACGTTACAAGAATTCTTGTGAAGGATTATCTACGACAGACTACACGACGACAGACTCTGGTCACAGTAATATGAGAGCCAGAACGTCAGACTATTAAATTATACTGTGCTCTGGTTTAGTCATATTAAAATCGTATAAAAATATGAAGATAGCCGTTATAATCTGCAGCCATCTGTGAACAATTGATTAGGATAAGTAAAAGGATGTCACCTCTATGCTTTAAAAAGCTCGATAATCTTTCAGGCCTGTTGTCTGTTATGGTTAGCGACATCAGATCTAACTTCAGCGGCATAATTGAATTCGATAGTCAAATCGCGCAAAAAGTAGTATCGTGGCCTTCAATTTTCGAACTTGGAAGCTTGCAGCTGTGCGCGGGCGCAGCGCGGGCGTCTGGTCGCGCATGAGCGGCGCCGGCGACCGCCGACAATGGTCGCGACACTCCCTCGCGGAAGCTGTGGCCATTACATGCTCCCGTGCGCAGGAATGCCTGATGCTTAGTCGCCAGGTTTATCATTTTTTTGGGAGCAAATGAAGTGCTATAGGAAATATTGGTCGTTCGGTCTGCGCGTGTGTAGGGTTGCTGTGGGGCAATGCTTAGCAGTTAAGTTTTATCCTGTATTTTTAATAAATAAACAATAAAAAAATAAAAAAATAGCAGCAAAGGCGGATGAAGAATGAACAACAGATTAAACAGATATGACTACGATAAAAATTAAACAAGCTATTAAAAGATCTATCAAGAAAGAGAACCTAAATGTTTTTTTGATTGTTTATTTTTACTGGGTCGCGTCCCGATGCGATACCTATCTGTTAATTAGAAGTAATGAGGAGCCTCTTCCTGGCAACGGCAAAATTGGTCACGTGGTCCAGATCATGTTCGTTTGAAAACCATGACGTCATGATTTTTTGTATGACATAAAATAAAATTTTCTTCAGAAACCTATCATCGTGTTCGGCTTAGAGCAACACGGCGAGCGGAAGGCTCTAAGGTGTTCGGTATCCAATGAAAGGCATCAATAAGCTGATTCTAAAAATATATCACACAATTTATCTTCAGTCTTTTGTTTCGGATATAAATAAAATAACATTTTCAAACAAACGATTTTGAAAGGTTCCTGTCTCGTATGCAGTTGCATGTGCCCGAAGTTTCGTGGCGGGTGTTTGTTAACATGTATTAGGTATTTAAAAAACGACCATGATCTGGACCACGTGACAATTTTTATTAAAATACTCCTAAACGTATTTAACAAAGCTCCGCAACGAAACTTCGGGCACAGTCAACAGCATGCCAACCAGGAAGAGGCTCCCACATTAAAGATACAATGGACATTCAACGCGATAATTTCAATTGCTAGATAGAAGAATGAGGGTATTGGAGGGTCGGTTTGTTTAGGACTACGTACTTAGACCTGATCAATCGTGGTTCGCTTTCCAGGTTCATTGTTAACCCCTTTATTATACTTACAACTTTATGTTTGTTACCTGTAATCAGGCTGAAGCACAGCTGAAGTGAAAAGCTTGCTAAGCGTTGAATTGCTGAAAATCATAGAATTGCCTTGCGCATATCATGTGCATCTCTCTGATCCCGACATTATCAGTTTCAAAAATGAAGCGATAGTACAACGTGTATTTATAAAATATTATTGCAGTTTAACAATTCTGTACACTATTTAAGATTCTTGTATTTAATGGCAGTCTAGAAAACTCTAGCCCTTTACTAGCGAAGCAGGCTAATTAGAAGCTTATATTTATTATGCCTACAATATTTTCTCCGTTATTAATGGGCTGTTATGAGTTTCAATTCAACTCCTATGCAATTATCTCGGTCGGTGGTCCGAAATTATTGAGAGCAATCAAATGCGTTAATAGAAATTATTTGATGGGTGCCAGGGTTGGTGTTGCCGTGGAAATAACTTGAGTGGATATAGTTTGCGAGGACGTAAACATCAATTACACGGTTGTCTCGGGCAATACACTCGCCTCATCGGGATAGATAGATGGCGCTCGCTGCGTGTGCCTGTGCCAACCCGGTACACTTCTGAACTTACAATCAACTATTAGAAATTATTTTGAACATAACATTACTTTTCTATAATTGTATATTATTATTGTAGCCTGTACGAGTATGTCGTAATTTCAAGGTCTTGATTGTCCTATCATGTATGATGTAATCTATATCATGCAAAGATTTTCTTTATATGATTTTGTCCGATGTGGGAATCAAAAATATTAATTCAGTGAATTTGCAAAGTAGAGTTAATTAATTGCTAGCTTTTTCTGTTTATGTGCTTTTTTGTACTCACAGTGCTATTCTATTTGTAAAATTTCGAGAGTTCACAACCTATTATAAAGTAGAGTTATCAAATATAGACTGGACTATATCGCTAGCTAACTATCATAATTTTTCTGTTTATGTGTTTTTTTTTTGCACTCACAGTAGTGCTAGGTATTCTATTTCTAAAATTATGAGAATTCACAGAGATTCGACTACAGACATCATCCTCATATTTTATCATTATTTCATTCGATTCGAGTATGAAAAAGATCATTGAAACAAACCATGGTATTTCCGAGAGGCTGCGTATGAATACGAAAGTTTATTTGCATAGTTCAGGGAGGCTGATTGTTTATGTCGTAAACTGCTTCGTTTAACACCTCATCTCTTGATTGTACGAGCCCGATCGCCTGTAGCCATTCTCACCGACAGCGACAGACTTAGGTAGGTGGGCGTCTACTAGATACTCGTATAACCACATAAATAAGAAGGATTCATTACGATAGAGACTAGAGAACAGTTTTTGACAGATTAAAAGTGGATTTATATTCTAAGTTAAATAAAAAAGATATTAGGTAGCTTCGTAGATTTGAGAAAACTTGTAGACCCCTGAAATATTTTCGGAGGCGGCAAAGTGACTAAGTTTCACCTGCTAGCAACCTGTCTGTAAGTAGTCGCTCTGTCTGGCCTGCGGTTTCATGCATCGCAGATCTGCGAGTTGCCTCCTTTGGATCCGGTAATATTCCTTAACAACCACTGTGTGAGATCTATCTCGTAACAGTCCACCCTTGGCAATATTCTATCAACGCTTATGTGTGACTAAGCATAAGCTATTCCATGAAACACTTGTTAAGCAGGTTCCGTGATGGGGCTTGCGTCCACCCTCCCTCCTACCCGGAGTCAGTCCTATGTTCTGTCAGGTGTTCGTGATGGGGCTTGCGTCCACCCTCCCTCCTACCCGGAGTCAGTCCTATGTTCTGTCAGGTGTTCGTGATGGGGCTTGCGTCCACCCTCCCTCCTACCCGGAGTCAGTCCTATGTTCTGTCAGGTGTTCGTGATGGGGCTTGCGTCCACCCTCCCTCCTACCCGGAGTCAGTCCTATGTTCTGTCAGGTGTTCGTGATGGGGCTTGCGTCCACCCTCCCCTACTCTCCCTCCTACCCGGAGTCAGTCCTATGTTCTGTCAGGTGTTCGATACCGCGTCATCTTTGTACTTGATTTCACATTATTATACGTTATGCTGATGTCTTTCTAAAGGGTGTAAGAAACGGCTCCTTCTAATTCTATTTGAGGTTATAATGCTAAAATGTTTAAGTCATTTCGTTTATTATAATTACTGCAAGTGGCAATTATATATTTATTATATAATTACTGTATTTGACTGGCATTTAACATTAGCCACGCAATTAGGTAAATATAGCCATTTGGTTGCAGGTTTATAGTAATTGAACAGTTAACGAAAGTTCTCTTTGCAATTTAGTTTTCTCTTCAGAGGAGTAGGAATGTACGGATTATACCTAGTACCTGCCGTACAGGTACAGACAGTATATACCTAGTACCTGCCGTACAGGTACAGACAGTATCGGCTATGATATCGGCTGCTTCTCTTCCTGGGCTTCATGTAAAAGCAATGACGTAGATAGAAGGATATAAGGGTTTCGCTGCGTTGCAATCTAGGCAATGGGTTGATATCAATACTTACACCATCCTATCTGGAAACCCCTTTAAAATTAGCCGGAAGTGATGAAACTTTTTTACCTGGATAGTCTAGGGTAACTCTAGTTAGATACTTTTTATAATAGTCTTATGATAATAATAAATAGTCCCACGTGATTATTTATTTTTACCCTACACTTTTTTACCTCCGGTCTGTTGAGGGCAGTGTAAGCTCGAAGCCTGAACTGTCAAGTGGTTAAGTCACTGACGCTGTAACCTGTTAGGGATAATGATGTGATTTTATGACGATGATGTTGACGATGGTGTTTCCTAGAACGACGTCGAACCAGAGTGCGGTGAACGTGCCTGATCTGCCGCCGGAGCCAGCAGACAGCACCACCACCACCGGCACGCAGTCTCATTATGAGTCCAAGGAAAAGGGGTGAGCACTCGGCTCATTGTTTTTATTGTAGCCTCATTGTGGAGATTTACGATTTTTTTAAATTATTAAATAGACGTAGTACCTATTTGTGCTGTAATTTAATCTGTTGTTTAAAGATGACGTTAACGATGTAGGTTCTCACTCGCCTTTTACCTTTAGCTATTCGTTAACACATAGGACTGACTCCGGGTAGGAGGGAGGGTGGACGCAAGCCCCATCACGAACACCTGACAGAACATAGGACTGACTCCGGGTAGGAGGGAGGGTGGACGCAAGCCCCATCACGAACACCTGACAGAACATAGGACTGACTCCGGGTAGGAGGGAGGGTGGACGCAAGCCCCATCACGGAACCTGCTTAACAAGTGTTTCATGGAATAGCTTATGCTTAGTCACACATAAGCGTTGATAGAATATTGCCAAGGGTGGACTGTTACGAGATAGATCTCACACAGTGGTTGTTAAGGAATATTACCGGATCCAAAGGAGGCAACTCGCAGATCTGCGATGCATGAAACCGCAGGCCAGACAGAGCGACTACTTACAGACAGGTTGCTAGCAGGTGAAACTTAGTCACTTTGCCGCCTCCGAAAATATTTCAGGGGTCTACAAGTTTTCTCAAATCTACGAAGCTACCTAATATCTTTTTTATTTAACTTAGAATATAAATCCACTTTTAATCTGTCAAAAACTGTTCTCTAGTCTCTATCGTAATGAATCCTTCTTATTTATGTGGTTATACGAGTATCTAGTAGACGCCCACCTACCTAAGTCTGTCGCTGTCGGTGAGAATGGCTACAGGCGATCGGGCTCGTACAATCAAGAGATGAGGTGTTAAACGAAGCAGTTTACGACATAAACAATCAGCCTCCCTGAACTATGCAAATAAACTTTCGTATTCATACGCAGCCTCTCGGAAATACCATGGTTTGTTTCAATGATCTTTTTCATACTCGAATCGAATGAAATAATGATAAAATATGAGGATGATGTCTGTAGTCGAATCTCTGTGAATTCTCATAATTTTAGAAATAGAATACCTAGCACTACTGTGAGTGCAAAAAAAAAAACACATAAACAGAAAAATTATGATAGTTAGCTAGCGATATAGTCCAGTCTATATTTGATAACTCTACTTTATAATAGGTTGTGAACTCTCGAAATTTTACAAATAGAATAGCACTGTGAGTACAAAAAAGCACATAAACAGAAAAAGCTAGCAATTAATTAACTCTACTTTGCAAATTCACTGAATTAATATTTTTGATTCCCACATCGGACAAAATCATATAAAGAAAATCTTTGCATGATATAGATTACATCATACATGATAGGACAATCAAGACCTTGAAATTACGACATACTCGTACAGGCTACAATAATAATATACAATTATAGAAAAGTAATGTTATGTTCAAAATAATTTCTAATAGTTGATTGTAAGTTCAGAAGTGTACCGGGTTGGCACAGGCACACGCAGCGAGCGCCATCTATCTATCCCGATGAGGCGAGTGTATTGCCCGAGACAACCGTGTAATTGATGTTTACGTCCTCGCAAACTATATCCACTCAAGTTATTTCCACGGCAACACCAACCCTGGCACCCATCAAATAATTTCTATTAACGCATTTGATTGCTCTCAATAATTTCGGACCACCGACCGAGATAATTGCATAGGAGTTGAATTGAAACTCATAACAGCCCATTAATAACGGAGAAAATATTGTAGGCATAATAAATATAAGCTTCTAATTAGCCTGCTTCGCTAGTAAAGGGCTAGAGTTTTCTAGACTGCCATTAAATACAAGAATCTTAAATAGTGTACAGAATTGTTAAACTGCAATAATATTTTATAAATACACGTTGTACTATCGCTTCATTTTTGAAACTGATAATGTCGGGATCAGAGAGATGCACATGATATGCGCAAGGCAATTCTATGATTTTCAGCAATTCAACGCTTAGCAAGCTTTTCACTTCAGCTGTGCTTCAGCCTGATTACAGGTAACAAACATAAAGTTGTAAGTATAATAAAGGGGTTAACAATGAACCTGGAAAGCGAACCACGATTGATCAGGTCTAAGTACGTAGTCCTAAACAAACCGACCCTCCAATACCCTCATTCTTCTATCTAGCAATTGAAATTATCGCGTTGAATGTCCATTGTATCTTTAATGTGGGAGCCTCTTCCTGGTTGGCATGCTGTTGACTGTGCCCGAAGTTTCGTTGCGGAGCTTTGTTAAATACGTTTAGGAGTATTTTAATAAAAATTGTCACGTGGTCCAGATCATGGTCGTTTTTTAAATACCTAATACATGTTAACAAACACCCGCCACGAAACTTCGGGCACATGCAACTGCATACGAGACAGGAACCTTTCAAAATCGTTTGTTTGAAAATGTTATTTTATTTATATCCGAAACAAAAGACTGAAGATAAATTGTGTGATATATTTTTAGAATCAGCTTATTGATGCCTTTCATTGGATACCGAACACCTTAGAGCCTTCCGCTCGCCGTGTTGCTCTAAGCCGAACACGATGATAGGTTTCTGAAGAAAATTTTATTTTATGTCATACAAAAAATCATGACGTCATGGTTTTCAAACGAACATGATCTGGACCACGTGACCAATTTTGCCGTTGCCAGGAAGAGGCTCCTCATTACTTCTAATTAACAGATAGGTATCGCATCGGGACGCGACCCAGTAAAAATAAACAATCAAAAAAACATTTAGGTTCTCTTTCTTGATAGATCTTTTAATAGCTTGTTTAATTTTTATCGTAGTCATATCTGTTTAATCTGTTGTTCATTCTTCATCCGCCTTTGCTGCTATTTTTTTATTTTTTTATTGTTTATTTATTAAAAATACAGGATAAAACTTAACTGCTAAGCATTGCCCCACAGCAACCCTACACACGCGCAGACCGAACGACCAATATTTCCTATAGCACTTCATTTGCTCCCAAAAAAATGATAAACCTGGCGACTAAGCATCAGGCATTCCTGCGCACGGGAGCATGTAATGGCCACAGCTTCCGCGAGGGAGTGTCGCGACCATTGTCGGCGGTCGCCGGCGCCGCTCATGCGCGACCAGACGCCCGCGCTGCGCCCGCGCACAGCTGCAAGCTTCCAAGTTCGAAAATTGAAGGCCACGATACTACTTTTTGCGCGATTTGACTATCGAATTCAATTATGCCGCTGAAGTTAGATCTGATGTCGCTAACCATAACAGACAACAGGCCTGAAAGATTATCGAGCTTTTTAAAGCATAGAGGTGACATCCTTTTACTTATCC